>JADLZL010004152.1:0-149857 GCA_015844335.1 Chrysopogon serrulatus
TAGGTGAGCAAGCTTGTCCTCACTCGGGTTTATGGGTACCATCATAGATTTCGAGAAATTGATCTTTAGTCCAAAGTGGAGGCACTAAAGGATTGCAGAATACCTTTGAGGAAGAAGAGCTGGGTGATGGAGGCTTTCATGATGATAAGGGTGTCATCAGCATACCGAACCATCGGGAAGTCTGTGCTTGGGGCGTAGATTGGTTTCTCGAAGGTGACCGGTTTGTACCGCTTTGTTTAGAATAGACCGTAAGAGGTCAGCTGCAAGAACAAAAAAGAAGAGGGATACGGAAGACATGAGAGAGAGAGAGAGAGAGAGAGAGAGCACGAGCGCCGTGCTCCTCGGGCATGTCCGCCATGGCAGCTCTGCGGAGCTTTCGCCATCCAGCGATTCCGCCACCGTTTCCAAATCCAAGGACATGGGGGGGAGGGAGAGGAGAGCTAGGAGATTCCTCGTGGGCTAGCTACCTTGACCGGTTATAGCTTAGAGAGGGAGATCGACGGTGTATCTCTCCTGCTGTTTGCAAGAACAGAGGAGGAAGAGGAGAAGCGACGAGAACCGGATGGTGGAGTGCTCGGGATAGCGATGGGGAGCAGCTGGTAGAGGAGAGGCGAGCAAAGGCGCTCTTCTATAGGCAAAGCACGAGACGGAGCTCAGCTTGCAGGCCCGGATGGGTGTCCAAGATGCCTCGGCATGGCCATGGCGTGCTGCCTATGGCCCGGACGGAGCTCGCCTTTGCGTGGCACCTAAGATGATGGACGACATGGTTGTGACTTGGGTGTTTAGTCATTGTTGCTCGTGGCGATGAGACTTCGCGAAAGGTGTGGACGGCGTGGTCCTAACTTGCGCGGTGCAAGTGAACGCTTTGTCGCTGAACCGAGTTTGGTCGTGTTTGAGTTTGGATACCGTGTGCGTGGATACACGGGCTGCCGGAGTCGGGCTGAGTTTGCACACTGCATGTGTTTGTGTACCGTGAGCTGCTGGCTGCTGTTTGGTTCAACGAGAGGGAGAAAGGAGAGGGAGTAGAAGGTGGGTCCCATGGCACAATGGGCGAGGCGAGGTGGTGGGGTCGGCACATGCGGCGTTTGCGGACACTGTCAGCGAGGGCGAGCAGAGCGAGAGCGAAAGAGATGGGGGAAGGCTCGCACTGGCATGCGGTCTAAGAGAGAGAGATGTAATTGATGGTTTGGGATGGATTTGAGTTTGGAAGAATTGAAATAGAGCTTAAATGGTTTTGGTTTTCCAAAATAGGTTTTGAAAATAGTTTTGAGCGAGTGATTTCAGGAGTTTGATTTTTGGGATGTTAGTTAAAATGGCAAGGCTAGGAAAGGGGGATTCCTGCTAATCGGCCTCCAAACTACAGTGGCAACAATTACAGAAGACGGGAATGGCGGCCCAGCAACAGATTCAGCCATCAAAACAATACTTCATATCCGCAATGTCAAGATCCTGTGCCGCGGCCAGGCTCCGGTGACGAAGGTCTGAAACAAGACAAGCTGGCTGCCGGAGCAATTCATGCAGGAAGTGTCGCTCATCAGCAATCTTTGCCAGTGGTGGATACCAAGGCGAAAAAGCCTCGTCCTCTCCATGTTTCAGATGCAAGTGCAATGGCCACTTGACTGACTCTTGTAAGGCAGATCTCAATTGCTATGTTTGCAACAAGAAGAATTCTCATTTAGCATCTAAATATCCTTTGACAAAAATGCCAAATCCCAATGTGTCGCTACATGGATTTGGAAAGAGTGAACTTGGCTTTTCTGAAAATCCCCGACTTTGATTTCAATTTGGAAACACCGAACCAAAGACCGGCCGCTTTTGATTTCTACCACAGGGGGGAAAACTTGAAGCCTCGGTTGTTCAGAGTGAGCTTGCTCGTCTTGTGCGGACTGACTGGAATTGGGAAGCTCTTCCACATGGTGACAACGCATTCCTTGTCACTTTTCCATCTGAGGAAGAACTGTCAGGATGGGGTGAAGTGGAAATCAGGCTCAAGAATCATGGAGTCACTTTAAACATCTCTGAGTGGAAAGAGGATGGAGATGTTACTCCATCTTATGAGTTGGATGTGGTTTAGGTTCACGTGACAAGAGTCCCACATAACTAGAGGCATTTTTTGGGTTTTTGGGCTATTGGCTCCGCTGTTGGTGTAACACAAGAAGTGGATATGTGTACATTCAGGAAGAAAGGAGTAATCAGAATTCAAGTGGGCATGATGAATACGGAGCTGCTTCCTTACACAACAGATTTAGTTTTTGAGATACAAGGATGTCATTTGACGTTTACTCTATAACCAGAAGGTTTTGAGTATGCCTCTCCCCCACCATATGATCCTTTTCATCAAGATAATGACAATGGAGCAACTGAGGGGCAAGATCAAGATGACCCACAGCAACAAAACAAGAAGGCAAAGGCAATTGAGTCAACACATGCCACTGGTAGCTCATCTGGTCCATTTTCAGGCCCAAGCCCAATGCAATTACAAGTTACTCCATTTGGCAAGGCACCTTTATCCCCCAAACGTCCTATGTTCAGCAAGGCAACTAGGCCACAACTAATTGATGTTACACCTTTCCCTAAGGTCACATGAGAGAAGGGTAAAAGTACTTCGGTTTGTGTTAGTCCTTCAAGGGGAAGAAGGTCGCAGGTTTGTGTTAGTCCTTCAAGTGGCACACTCGCTGCTGGTTGTAGCCTGCTGACTGCAGTGGAGACATGTAGTAATACAGTTACATCTAGTCCACTGCTAACCCTGGGGTCATGCAGCAACCCAAGTACGCCCAGCAGCCCGCTGGTGATACCAATTGGTGTGCGTGACCACAGCTCACCTGCAACATTTGAGATGCAGAGGGCAACCACTGGTAACTTTGATGCTGGCCTAGATAAATCACAAGTGCGAGATGAAGTGTGGAGAAGGTTTTCTGCGATAAAAAATGATGGCAAGAGGAACAGCCGATCACTCTCACCTGAGTGTGTTGGAGCAATCAGCAAGCTATCCTCACCAGATTGTGCGCAAATATGCAGCAGCTCTGTGTCTCCTATGAAGGTGCGCTCAGACACTGAAAAATTGAGAGCTTCACAAGCTCCGGTGATGGGAAAACCATTACGCAGCATGCCAACAGCTAGCAGCCCAACTACACCATGTGTGCTTTCATCTGAAGGTAGCAAGTATACGCAAATGCCAGAGAAGGTTCAGGTCGCTGATATTCTTGTGCACCCACAGCCCACACAGAACTTATCAATGCCATTACAACCAACCGGTATGATTATACAGGAAGTGAATGTAACCACAAATAATGGGTTAAGGCGTAGCCCTCGATCTAACTTTGTCTCTGCTGCTGATGATATCTCAGCAGGGGATGAAGATATGTTGCAGAAAGCAATGCGTACGGCTGCGATTTGCAACTTGGACGAAAAGACGGTGGGAGATTTGGGATCACCATGCTCGTCTTTGGTCTTCAACAATTGCACTCGGGTATGCCAAATTCTTTTTCTAAAATTTCTATTGGTACTTTACCTAATGATTTGTGCTCTAGAAACCTACAAAACCTAGGTTTTACTTTGGGGGGCAATGATTCAGGGGTTAATTTAACAATCAAGGCCTTGAAACACATAGAAATTGACAGAACATCAGTGGCACCTATCTCAAACAAAGCAACAGAAAGGTCTTATCTGGTCCTCAGTGATGACGAGGACACCAAAAATGACGGTGCCTTACTCGCTCACTTGGTGGGGGATATTTCTGAGGTTGATTTTGATGAGGCGGACCTGGACACAAAGATTTGTGATCTCATGGCATCCGCTAGGAAGTCAAAGTCATCTTCAAAGAAAAAAGGTGCAAGTCTAGAGATGGGGGTAATATTAAAGCTAAAAGAGTTTCACAATGAAAGGCATTTTCTGGAATAACAGAGGTCTCTCAGACTTGGCTAAATTTCATTATATTTCAGATGCAATAAAAGATCATAATCTAGATTTTGTAGCTATAATGGAGATGGGGAAGAAAGATTTATCAAAGATGAATCAGACTCGCCTATCAGGAGGCGCTGATTTTGTTTGGCATTGTTGTGCCCCATGTGGAGGTCAGGAGGGATATTACTAGGTATTAATGCACAGGTCTTAGATCTTTCATTTATTGTGGAATGGGAATTTTATATAAAATTTCATCTTTGCAATAAAATTGATAACTTTAAATGGATTCTCATGGCTATCTATGGTCCAGCTCAAGATGATTTCAAGTCTGCCTTCTTAGCTGAACTTGTGAGGGCTTGTCAGGAAAATTCACTTCCTACCCTAATTGGTGGAGATTTTAATTTATTACGCAAAAGTACTAAAAAGAACAATAATCGGTTCAATGATCGGTGGCCTTTCTGTTCAATGCTGTTATTGACAGTTTTGATCTTAGGGAGATAGACTTGACTGGTCGACAATTTACCTGGGCAAACTCCCTACCTATTCCAACCTGTGAAAAGCTAGATCGAGTTTTGATGACAACTGAATGGGAACTTAAATACCCTTTGGTGACCGTACAAGCCCTAGATAGAGGGTTGTCGGATCACACTCCATTGTTATTAGATACCGGGACCTCAGCTTTTGCCGGGAATGGAAAACAGTTCAGACTAGAACTATCATGGCTTACTTCTGATGATTTTTATGACCGTGTAATAGAATTTTGGAACAAACCAGTGAAGGGCAACAACACAATCCAAAGATGGAATAATAAACTGAGTGCTTTGCACAGAAATTTGCGAGGGTGGGCAGCACATAACAATGGACAATATAAGGCACAAAAACAAAACTTATAGACCTCCATAAATGAGCTCGATTTGGCGGATGAGGTCCGCAATTTGTCTGAAGCGGAGTGTGATAGTCTTGCTCTTGCTCGACATCAATTATCTCATTTGCTTAGAGAGGAGGAGATTAAATATTTCCAAAGGGCTAAGGCGAAGGATGTCTTCCTTGGAGATAATAATACACGTTACTTCCAACTAATTGCCAATGGCAAGCATAGAAAGAAGAGAATTTTCTCACTTGATCAGGAGGACGAAAAGATTGAAGGTCAACATAACCTTAAAGATTATATTACCAAATTTTATAAAGAACTATTTGGGCCACTAGAGGATTCCTTGTGTGCCCTTGATAGTTCGAGGTTCAATGATATACCCCAAGTAACACCGAAAGAAAATGAATTCCTAACTCCCCCCGTTTTACGTAAGTTTAAATTTGGGATGCTAGTTTTGACATGGAACATAAAAAAGCACCTGGCCTTGATGGTTTTCCAGCTGAGTTTTATCAAAAGTTTTGGGAAGTCATTAAAGTGTTGCAGATATTCCAAAGTCTTCATAATGGGGATTTGCCTTTGTTTAGTTTAAACTTTGATGTTATAACCCTGATTCCTAAGTTGTCAGATGAAAACCGAATACAATAACATAGACGAATTTGTCTGCTCAATGTTAGTTTTAAAATATTTACTAAGGTAGCAACAAATCATGTTATTAACAGGGTGGCTGACCATATAATAAGCCCGACCCAATCAGCGTTCATGAGAGGACGCAACATCCTAGAAGGGGTTGTTATCCTACATGAGACAATACATGAATTCCATCGAAAGAAATTAAACGGGGTAATTTTCAAAATAGATTTTGAGAAAACCTATGACAAAGTTAGATAGCCATTTTTGCTACAAACACTGCATATGAAAGGTTTTTCGCTCAAGTGGATCAAATGGGTTGAAACTTTCATTATGGGTGGAAGTATAGCAATTAATGTAAATGATGAGATTGGCCACTTTTTTCAAACAAAGTAAGGCCTTCGTCAAGAAGACCCGCTATCTTCTTTTTCGTTCAACATTGTTGCTGACATGTTAGCAATCCTTATTAAGAGAGCCAAACAAGACGGGCAGATTAGTGGAGTGGTGCCACATCTAGTAGATGGTGGTGTATCAGTCCTGCAGTATGCTGATGACACAACTCTTTTTATGGAACATGATACAGAGTTAGCTCAAAACATGAAGCTATTACTTTATGCTTTTGAGCAAGCATCGGGTCTTAAAATAAATTTTCATAAAAGTGAAGTTTGGAGAGGCCCAGGAAGTAGAAAACCAATATACAGAGCTTTTTGGATGTAAAGCTGGAGTGTTTCCTATGACATATTTAGGAATTCCTATTCATTTTAGAAAGCTGAGGAATATAGATTGGAAAAAGGTGGAAGAACATTTTGAAAAGAGGTTGAGCAGCTGGAAAGGGAAACATCTATCAACAGGGGACGTCTAACATTGATTAATTTAGTATTGAGCAGTCTTCCATTGTACATGATGTCCTTTTTTGAAATTCCAAGAGGGGTATTAAAGAAATTGGACTACTTCCGCTCTAGAATTTTTTTTGGCAAAGCGATAACCAAAAACGGAAGTATCGTCTTGCTAAATGGAGCATACTTTGTCAACTAAAAGCTCAAGGGGGGTTAGGAATTCATGACCTGGATATTAAAAACACGGCACTTCTTAGTAAATGGCTTTTCAAGCTACTTACAACAGATGGTATTTGGCAACATTTAATTCAAAACAAATATTTAGGCTTCAAGACGTTATCTCAAGCTTATTGGAAAAATAGAGACTCATATTTTTGGGCTAGTCTTATGAAGGTGAAACGGGATTTTCTCTGTTTTGGATCCTTCATTATCAAAGATGGATCCTAAGTGAGATTTTGGGAGGATAAATGGCTCGGAAACTCACCTCTAAGGGAACAATATTCTTGCTTATATAACACCGCTCGACACACATGGAGACGTGATCTAATTGGACCTAAATTAGCAGCCTAGAATGAACTTAATCCTCGCATTGCTAATATTATGCTTACACAAGAGCCTGACGTGTTCCACTGGAACTTGGACCCAAAGGAGCATTTCTCGGTGAAATCACACTACTCAGCTCTGATTTGTGTAGATGTTCCCAACTTAAACAAAATTATTTGAAAGTTAAAAATTCCATTGAAAATAAAAATTTTTCTTTGTTATCTTCGAAGAGGTGTGATTCTAACGAAGGATAATTTAGCCAAACGCAATTGGCATGGCAGTGAAAAGTGTTGCTTTTGCCATAAAAATGAGACAATTAAATACCTTTTCTTTGAATATCGTTATGCCCGTACAATTTGGGGCTGCATAAATATTGCTTTTGGTCTTCCTAAACCTCGTAGTATTCCTCACATGTTTAGGAGTTGGCTGCAGGCCTTTAGGGGGACTTTAAAACCATTAGTTCTGTTGGGAGCGGCAGCTACTTGTTGGTCGCTTTGGCTATGCAGAAATAATTTGGTGTTTAAAAAAAATTGCTACTCTCCTATGCATGTGGTTTCTTCGGTTATACATTGGCTTCGTACATAGGCTATCCTCCAAAAGCAAACTTCACAGGCTTTTGTTGTGGCGGCATCGCAACAATTGGCGCAAATGGTTACGGTGTTTTTCTCCCGAGCACATGGGTGGCCATCTAGTCTTAGAATTGATAGTCATTAGAATGTCTGGCGTCTTCTTTTCTTATTTGGTTTAGGCTATGTTCTTTTGCAGAGGTCGAAAGTGAGTTTACAATTTTTGTATCAACTCGATGGAATGATTGTAAATTAATAAAATCCTATCTTTTCGAAAAAAGTATTATTATGGCACCTATCAGTTCTCGGCAATAAAGGAGATTCCTACTAGTAGTCACATCATGGATATTGGTAGTAAAAAAAAAAATCTGGTTATTTTAACATCATAGATATTTTACGGCCACGCAAGCAAGCTACTGATATTGCTAGTAAATAATTGTGGAACCTTTTTGCATGACCGTAAATTTTACTGCTGAGTAGTATCTTGATTTTCCATTGTGCAGTAGAGAAAGCGGCTATCACGACCCTTCAGTCTCGCCGCTTCGTCACCTGGTCAAGGGTCGTAATTAGAAACTAATGTTGACGCCAATCTTCACGAGCCGTGGACACCGCATATACTGGAAAGTATACAACAACCCATGCATATCTACAGGATTGGATGCCAGGCTGCCGTCTTTTAAATAGGTAAATAATGGTGAGGCCCGATAGGCTTACTTTTGAATCTTGGTATTTTCATGCATGAATGCATTGCAAAATATTATAACCAATGGAAACTAATTTTGACACCAATCTTCCCGAGCCGTGGACACCGCATATACTGGAAAGTCTACAACAGCCCATGCAGATCAATAGGATTAGATGCCAGACTGCCGTCTTTTAAATAGGTAAATAATAGTGAGGCCAGACAGGTTTTCTTTTGAATCTTGGTATTTTTATGCATGAATGCATTGCAAAATATTATAACCAATAGAAACTAATTTTGATGCCAATCTTCCTGAGCCGTGGACACCGCATATACCGGTAAGTATACAACAACCCGTGCATATCTACAGGATTGGATGCTTTTTGAATCTTGGTATTTCCATGCATGAATGCATTGCAAAATATTATAATCAATAGAAACTAATTTTGACGCCAATCTTCTCGAGCCGTGGACACCGCATATACCGGTAAGTATACAACAACCCATGCATATCTACATGATTGGATGCCAGGCTGCCATGTTTTAAATAGGTAAATAATGGTAAGGCCAGACAAGTTTACTTTTGAATCTTGGTATCTCCATGCATGAATGCATTGCAAAATATTATATTTTGACGCCAATCTTCCCGAGCCGGGGACACCACATATACTGGTAAGTATACAGCAACCCGTGTATATATCTACAGGATTGGATGACAGGCTGCCATCTTTTGAATAGGTAAATAATGGTGAGGCCAGACAGGTTTACTTTTGAATCTTGGTGTTTCCATGCATGAATGCATTGCAAAATATTATAATAATGCGAATTCGATATGTGATTACAGACTATCACGTATGGACCCACGAAATCCCCTATATGCTGCCAAGCATTACTGTTATGGGTATATAAAATCACTCCTCTCACCATATTTAGGGCCTCTTTGGAATGCAGGATAGGAAAAACAGAAGAATAGGGTAAATATAGGAATTGAAGTGCACCACTTGTCCAATCCTTACTATAGGAATTGAAAACATAGGAATATGGTTTGGTAGCCCTTTGGCTACACCTTAGCAAAGCAAAGGAATTCGCACAGCACTTGTTGCTCTCAGTTTGAACTAAATCACTACCAAACTTGCTCTTTTTTTTTTTTTTTGCATGTCTGGGATCAGGAAGCCGAGATGGTTTCTCTCTAGAGAGAGGTGCAGTTTGCTTGTTATGCATATTGTGGAAGGGAGGCGATGCCAGATATCCGAATTTTCCTTCCCTGTGTCTTCGTCAAAAGAGAACTGCAGACCTTGTTTGTTTTATTTGCTTCATAATAAGCCATACAGTCAGAGAAGAAATCATCTGAAATTAAACCATCATAGGAAACGATTCTGAGATGGGGATACAGAAGATGAGGAATTGTAGATGGGGAATCAAGAAGCTACATGACAGAAAGGGGCAAAATCCAATGACCTGCATAGCGTTGGGGTGGACCGCACGATGGGTTGGAGCGAGGATTCCTGCCGCCTGGTTCTTGCAGTCATGCTGCTGCTTGTGAGGACAGCTTATTCATAGGTTAACACAAATCTTCCCCAATCAAAACAAGAATAACCATTTTCAGCTTGGGGGAAAACAAATACAGATTGGGCGAAAACAGGGTGCGTAGAAGATGGACAAGCTCACAGATCTTGGAAGATGCTGTGGCTCGGTGCAAACTCGTGGATTTAGGATTTCGGATGGTGGTGTTACCCGACAGCGTGGGGCAGCCTCGCGTGCCGTCGCCGGCGACGAGGAGCTCGGCGTCGCGGGGGCGGCGGACGGAAGTCTCCTAGTGGCTGCTTGTGTGGCCTGAGCTGGAGACGAAACCACGTGGAGGAGCCTCTGTTGTTTGCCTCTGGAATGACCCAAACAGCCCAAATACGGCTCACCAGAAGCTGCCAACAAAAAACAAGAACGCGCAGTACGTGACTGCGCTCTGGCGCGCACTTTCCTTGCCGCCAGGAAAAATTCCATGAACTCTGAGCTAATGTTTTGTTTCCTTTGGAATGGAGTTGTAGGAATCCAATCTCTTTTGAAACACTTTCTTTATTTATGCTATGAACCAAAGGCTAGGAAAAAAAACATTCGTTAGAAAATCCAATCCTACAAAATTCCTATGCCCACCCTGTGAACCAAAGGGGCCTTAAGGTCCAGGGCACAGGATGGAGCATCTACCAGAGTGAGACTAAGAGTCTAGATGAGTACGTATCAAAACTTTCTGTGATTTCCTAAAGAAAGAATTGATCCCCACGCGTAGAAGATATCAAATGATGACGAAAGAATGCCCGTCAGTTTGCACAACCTGATCCATGCACACCTTCATCAGTTTTGGCATCAACAGAGTTAAACATATGTTAGGGTGATATTTCTTCCACGACTCTTCGAGGTTTAGATTTTTTTTTATTTTTTATTTTTTGCGTGCAGCAATGTTTATTTCATCATTTTTTTTGTTTAATATCTGGTTCCAATCGGCAGTTAAATTTGGAAGATTAGTCTGGAGAAGTCACTATCCCCCTTTGACGTCATTCAACCTTATCATCCCGGATTGTTTAAGAAGAACAAGTTTCCAATTTTAAAATCACTTGAACCATGCTGCTATCTCATCAGCATTCCGTCCACCCAAAATTTTCATTGTAGCAATGTTGTTTTCTCGGCAGCTTCATTTTCCTAGATTAATTCCAGGATTTAACGGCGCTATTCTTTCAGTGGTAGGTGACGTGTTCATCGATAGCGAGGCGTCTATGGTGATTTCGCCGAACTCGAGATTTGCCGGTCTAATTCAGTTCTTCAAAGGTGCGCTTTTGTTTAGGGTACAAATGCGTGTATTCAGAAGGGTGAATGTGCTCTCGTGTATATAAGTATCTGTGTCTGTAAATGGATCTCACAAAATAATTATAGATTCATTGTTTTACTTTTTACGTCTACATCATCTTTTTATGTCAGAATTGTGGATACAATTTCTCATTCACTTGTGTATGTACGACTAAGTGGTTGCACGGATGTTTGTTTGGAGGAGCAAAACTTTTGTCCATGTCACATCAGATGTTCAGATGCTAATTAGAAAGACTAAACATGAGCTAATTATAAAACTAATTACACAGGAGCAGAGTAATTAACAAGATGAATCTATTAACACTAATTAATCTATTATTAGCGAATGTTTACTGTAGCACCACATTACTAAATCATGGACTACTTAGGCTCAATAGATTCGTCTCGTAAAATAGCCTCAATCTATATAATTAGTTTTGTAATTAGTCTATATTTAATACTTCATGCATGTGTCTAAAGATTCGATGTGATGAGGCAAACTTTTGCCACCATGCAACAGCATTTTTCTTATGCTGACACGGTACTTTGCGCTGACATGGTACTTGTGCTGTTCATGTGTGCATTTTTTCTGAGAAAAATTTTGAAATGTAGGATTGCAGTTTTTTGGGGACGGAGGGAGTACTAGATAAGAATTTGATTTAGGAAGCATGCTCGTGAAAAAAAAAATTTACTACTTGAGCGTCAGGGAAAAGAAATATTCTTATTAAACATGGAATCCAATTGTTACAGCTGCACAAATATTTAACACCACAAGAAAAGGAGTCCAAAATGTGTCGGGTACGGTGTTGAGAGTGATTCTTAGGAGTTTTTACGGTGGGACACATTTTTTTATGGTTTCATGATTCGAGATTTGGCTGGCTCGAGATGGAATATTACGGTTACGAAAGGGAATTTACTGTTCTGGACTTTTGAGAAGGTCCCTAAAACTGCTGGTGCAGTCAGTTAATCTCACATCTATTCTGTCCATGCGCTACCATATTTGCTTTTTACGGTTGCGGACCATGTCCGGATTATCTTTTACGGTCACGGGATTATTTAATAATACTTTTATGGTTGCGGGAGTAGATCGCCGGAATTGCTAGTTGGTCCGACACACTGCATACGAACCGGTGCTAGAGAAACAAAAATACTAGTAGGAATTTGACACACTGAAAAGACAATACTAGGGGCCATATGATAGAGTCTTCTTTTCAGAAATTTGATTTCGTATTTTATCAGTACCGTGGTTAGCTCGTGTATTTGTTAGTATATGTCGATATTTTGCTTCAGCAGTTGTCCGTACAATCATTTGGTATTTGTTAGTATAATCATTTGGTACATGTTAGTATAATCCTTGAGTGTACTGATAAAATACTTAAAAATACTAACAAAATATTTAAAGATACTGGTCAAAATAATTAAAGATATATACTTCAGTATATTAATAAAATACTTAAAGATACTGACAAAATATTTGAAGATGCTGACAACTACTTAAAATTATCAGCAACTATTGAAGTAATAATACCAGCTTATACTAAGCTAATGATAAAAATACTTGAAGATACTGACTAAATACTTCTAGATACTAAGAAAATACCTGAAGATAATGATGGAATACTAGAATGTACTAATAAAACACTCAAAGATACTGACAAAATACTTAAAAATACTGACAACTACTAGAGTTATAGGACCAGCTGTACTAAGCTACTAACAAAATACTTATAGATACTGATGACATTTACTTAATTAAAAGATACTGACAAGTATTTAAAGCTACTAGCAACTACCAAAGTTAAAAGTATTATCAATTACTACAGTATACATGCATGCACGCAATAACATTCTATAATCCGTGTACACTAGAAAAGCTCGCGGCGTTGCCGCGTATGGCCAGTGGATCTCACGCTGTCCTTGTTTTGTGTATGTACAAATAAAATAATGAGAAAAACAGTAATTTTCTTATTTGTATCAATGATCTAATATATACCTTATGTTCTGATATAGAATTTCTACTGTGCTAGATCGGCCAGTTCAAAGTCTATTTTTTTCAAATAACAATAAAGTTTATATATGTAATATATATTACAATAGGTTATAGAGACTATAAAGATACTAAAAACCAAATAAGGCTTTGCTTTATTATACATGAATATTTGAACAAGATACAAGTATACAGCAAGATACAGCCATGCCAATATGACACGTGTAGAGAAAAAGTTTTGAGCAAAACATGTTACACGCAAATCAGACCCAGTAATAGCATAAATGAAGGCAGTACTTATTAGAATATCATCAATCACCATTCATGCAACTTCATGGCCCTGGAAAATTTTATACAACAGTTATCAATGATACTTGAACCCAGTTAGTATAGTTTGATGCCATATATAAGATACTGGAAAAAATATTATAAGTGAATTGATGTACGATATTGGTAGTTGTCAGAAAATAACTTTCAGTACCTCCAATAGAAGCTCAAATGAATCGAGATCTATCAGATTTTCTACTTGGTCTATGGCAGTGATAATTTGCTTGATTAAGTTTTTCACCCTAATACAAGAATTGTCCACATCTCAATATTGTCAGATGATTTTGATTAACACAGACAGAGCATAAAAAGGAGGGGCAATACACGTAAGACACGGCAATCATGTTTAGTTTGTACACACAATTGGTTTTAACTTGTAAGTGCTCAATGCCTAATAATTCCTGCATTTCTAGGAGTTAATAGATGTTTTACTATCTAAATTGTCAAAATCTGTGAATGATACTTTCACAGAAGTAGCATGATTGTATCATCTCATATGCTGATCCCATCCATAGCGGCCATCCAAATGCCCCCAAGATGGAGGACGACGAACATTCTCAGCATAGCATATTATAGTACAGAAAGGTAAGGCAACAATGGTGGGAATCAATGCTATTCACTAACCTTATGTAAATCAGAGACAAAGATCTGTGCTCTATTAATCCATTGAAGGCAGTGTCATTAATACAGTATATAAACTAATTTGAACTGGACAACTGATTATAAATTTTCTTGACATGTTTGGTAAGTATCACAAAGGGAATAGGGGAAGTTCACTATCGCATACTAAGATGTATCTAACAATGTTAGGGAGAATAATATTGGTGAACTATCTTAATTCTATGTCAATGAATCAATTAATTTGTGTTATCAGCTTGATAACATGGTGATTACTATGCTGTTTTTTCCATTAAAATTTAATCTATGTACTTCAATGGAACAATTAAGTTTAAATCTGCAAAAAGCTTAGGATCATACCAAACAACATGTATGCATTATTGAAGAATAACTTCATGGGAACCTTTGGCCTTTCTAAGTGAAAACTACTAATATAAGAAAGGATAGTAGTCTCAATTCTTATCTCTCCCCTCTCTCTTTCTCATAGTTTTTTTTATTAATTAGGAACACTGGGGATGAGTGTTTGAATATTACCATATATTATTTGTACTATTTGGTCTGTAATCACAATGGTTTGGTCAAGCACATGGGTTGACATTTGCAGGCTCTGTGAATAAGAAACAGGTGCTGCACAGCATGTTAGAGTTTTAAACACCAGCAACGATCTACTTGTTGTAGAGTCTGGCTGCTTGAGCGCTCTTGCTCACCTGCATCTATGCAGTCAAATACATATATATAGCCTTGAAATTTGGCACGTGCTGAAACTTGTAACTCATATTTTCGCAAGACATTTTGTCAAGCACTTGGTGTGCACTGTGTACCCAACTATTTGCATGTGAATTTATTTTTATGGAAGTAATCAGGAGATAGTATTTATGTGCTCTCAAATCTCAACCACAAAAATTGTAGCAAGCTATTTTTGATAGTGGATGCAGGAAGCCAATTGCAAACAAATCTGAGGGAGTTGAGGCTGTCGTACCTTAGTCATACAGGAGCAGGGGAAGGCAACGGATCGCTTCTCCTACGATGCTGGCCGATTGTGCTAGGCTTGGTCATACTACTCAGTTAGCAACAGCAGCTGCTTGCAGCCTTAAAGGAGACGCAGCGGATCGAGTAGAGTAGAAGGCAGACGCTGTATGGGAAAGGCCGTGAGGAGGGGAAGGGCTGCGACCCGGGCCCTGTCGCGACCTGGACAGGATGTGGAGAGCCGCGTACGGCTTCGCCTCGGCTACCTCGTGCCCCACGCCAGCAACCGCCGCCGCCCCGGCCCTCGGTCCTTCAATTTTGCAGCTGTGGCGCCGATTCTGATCCACGACGGTGAGTGACCATGCTTCGGCTAGGGCGAGCTCCCTCTGCTGCAAGGCGCTCGTGGCCGTGGCCGCTACCATGGCACTGCGCGGAGCAGGCTGGCCCTCGACGGCGGGGCGCGATGCTGTCGAGGAGGCGGAGCCCCACGCCCGCGCCGCCGGCCGCGTCGGAGTCGAGAGGCAGATAGGGCCCCACCCGCGCGAGATGGCCGGGACCGGAGCGTCCGGGGTCACCGGGGCCGTTGGGGCCCCAATCCACGCCGTGCCCGACCGCGCCCGTGTCGTCCGCGCCGGGAGGAGGAGGAAGGTTCGGCGGCGGGGGAGGGTAGCGTGGTACCGGAGGAGAAACGCGCCGTGGAAAGGCCGAGATGCTCGCTCGCGGGTTCACAAGGATTCGCGACCGATTTGATAGCTTAGCGGGCGAGAGGCCCGGTACCTTCCCGATCGGACGGTCCATATTGCTTCTTGGCCAGATCTGACCGTTAGCGGGTTAGTGGGTTACGTGGCCCGATCCACTGCTCACCTTTTGGTTCAGGATTCGTATAAGGAGATGCATACTACTAGAGTACACTAGTACAGGGCTGCACAGCAGCTTTTAGATACATGCTCTCCGCCGTAGCAAAAAGCAATGGCACGGAACACAGGAGTAGTAGCGCGCGTGTGGTCTATTCAGGTGGCCGGTGAAGGACCGGCATTGCAGAGGTTGCTTGGGAGAAGGCAGATGAGAGATGGAGAGAGGTTACGAGATCGCAGGGCAATCAATGCGAAGGCTGTCGGGACGACATCTCCAAGACTCCAAGTTCAAAGGGCCAAACGAGCCCACGGGGAAGAGGGCTCGGCCTCGGCGGCGGCTACTGGGCCGAGGCGGGGAGAGGGTGGGGGATTAGGGTTAGGTTTGAGAGAATGGAGGCGGAGGTAGAGGCGGAGGTGGGATGGGGGGAGAGGTCGTCGGAGACGAGCAGGGAAGAGGGCTCGACCGGTGGCCGGCGGCCACGGGGCGTAGGCGGAGGCGGAGGCGGCAGGTTGGGGATTAGGGTTAGGGTTCGAGAGGCGGAGGCGGAGGCGGGGTTGCGGGGAGGGTTGGTGGGGGTGGGGGGGGCGCCGACTCGGGGGGCTTATATAGCCCCTCCATCTTAACGGGCCGCTGTCATGTCCACCGTTGAAAGCGGGCCGTGCCACGCCAGCCCGTGTGCTCGAGCGGCGGCCTAGGCATGGCCCACTAACCGTACCATGCCAGCCCGTAGCATGCTGCAGGCCGTGCTCGTGCCAAGCCGAAATCACCGGACTCGTGCCGGGCCGCCGTGCCACGGGCTGCTTGCCCCTGACGCATCCCGCGCAACCGTTTTACGGTAACCCCACGTGGTCCTTCACGCGTAGCCTTGAACGGCATGGTGTCGACGCTGGGCAAATGATGGACCCCACACGCCCACCACTGCGTCACACCAGCGCCGCTCCTGCTCCTGTCACCTGTGTGCATGTGTGAGACATGCGTGCACTGGTTTGCTCATGTAGTCATGTTGTGTAGTTTGATAGGAGTAAATGCATGTATGCACTGCCGCAATTTGTTGCATACTGACAACATACTTACCACTGCTGATAAAATACTAGTTATACTACCGACTGTGCTAGATGTATCAAGCTACTGACAAATATACTGACTACATACTAACAACATACTACTACTGATACATACACTTGCTGTACTAAGCTACTGACAGCATACTTATCACTACTGATAAAATACTAAAGCTATACTACCAATTGTTCCAAGCTACTTATAATATAGGAAAAATTTGCCACTGGACACTGAAGTGGCCTCGTTTTACTCATGGACACCATAAAAAAATAAAATTTGCTGAAGGACATCTTGTTTCTTGTCAATTTTGCTGGTGGACACCGCGTCTATTAAAATATTAATTTCTGACTTGGAAGGAGTGAGAAACGTGGTGAAATGTCATTTTTGCCCCTGCCCCTTTCTTCTTCCCCTTTTTCCCTTTCCTTCTTTTCTTTGTTTTTTCGAAACGGCCAGTGCTTGCCTCACGCCGGCTGTGCCGCACTGCTAGCTCGCCACGCCACGCTGCTGCGCTAGCCGCTCGCCGTGCCGAGCTGGCCACGCGCCGCGCCGGACGCGCGCTGCGCCGCGCCATGCCCCGTGCCGAGCTGGCCGTGCTAGACGCGCGCCGCCATGCGGAGCTAGCCGCGCCCGCGCTGGTCGCTGGCGGCGGGGCGCTGCTGGCCGCACCGGACGCGCGCAGCCGCGTTGCGCACCTGCGCTGGCCGCGCTGGCCACTCGTCGCGCCACTGCGCTGGACGCGCTGCTGGCCGCTCGCCGCGCCGAGCTGGCCACGCGCCGTGCCGGACGCGCGCCGCCGCGCTGGCCGCGCCGCCGCGCCATGCCCCGAGCAGCTCACCACGCTAGACGTGCGCTGGCCACGCCACGGGCCGCGTTGCTCGCTCGATTTATTACTCTCCCTCTGATGCTCTCCGTCCCTAAAAAAAGCACGAGCAAGTAGCACATTGCAGATTGTACCACGCCGGACAACCAGCACTCGAGCGAGGTAGCACAGCGGCCTTCAGGCGAGCGCAAGCGACAACAGCCCAGTGAGCGAGCGAAGGCGACATGGGTGAGCTCAGCAGCTAGCCGGCGAGCAAGCACACGCGGCTGGCTGGCGAGCGTAGGGAGTAGCCGCCCGCCACAGCTGACGACGGCAGCGCAACACTCTAGCGTGGCGGAGACGGACTGAGGCGGAGCCTGCGTCCTGCGCGACGGAGGCAGATGGAGGCGGGCCTGTGTCCTGCGTGATGGCGGCACGGCTTGGCCTGCACCACGGCGAGCGCGGGCCCCGACGACGTGTGCACGGCAACGCGGGGCCAGCGTATGCACGCGACGCGGTCGGTGCCGAAGCACACGGCGGTACGATCGAGCGGGAGGGACATGGGAGAGCGCAGCCGACACCTAGAAACAGAGGGAGGAAGAAGAAAGAGGCAGGGGTAAGAATGACATTTCCCCACCTTTCTCTTTCCTCAACCAATGGAAATGAATAAAATAAGGGGCGTGGTGTCCAGTAGCAAAGTGAACAATGACCCTAGTGTCTTCTGGCTAAATTCGACAATTGCGATGTCCCTCAGCAAAAGACCACCACTTTAAGTGTCCAACAGCAAATTTTCCCTATAATATACTGACACAACAATAATTAAAAATGCTAACAAAATGCTTGAAATACTGATAATTACTGAAGCTATTGTACTGGCTGTACAAAGCTACTAAACAAAAAAAAAATATTTAACGATACTAACAAAATACTTGAAGATACAGACAACTACTTAAAATACTATCAAGTACTGAAATTATAGTATCGGCTACACCCAGATACTGACAAAATACTAACGAAATACTTGAAGATACTGAATTTATCCTATGTTTGGTAGCTGTACACCAAGCTAAAAGCTATACATGGAAGATCACACAGTAGGCTAGCACATGGGATCTAGGAGGGCTCTGTATGTCCAGTGGTGCAGCAGGTGCACTGCGTGTCCATTCACGCAAACAAGCAAGCAGGGGCGCTGCCCCATACGGAGTACGCGCAGGTGCGGGGCGCGGGCCGAGAGCCAAGGTGTCAGGCCCGCGGGGGCGTGGACCGGAGGCGCGCGGGGATGGGGGCACGTAGAACAGAGACACGCCTGCTGTTTGGAAGTTTTGAAAAATTTACAACACAGACGGTTAAACAAACAGTTAATATAACCTATAGATAATTGCTATCTATTTAGTTGTCTATAAATCATTTAATACTTGTATGTAACTGTGATCAATATTGAATATCATTTCTATGTACTATTGTGTTGCTAATTGATAGAACAAATCCTTCAAACTTAATCAACCATGCACATTATCATACTATCATACAAGATCAAGCCACAGAAATGCACGAGAAGCATATATATAACTGCAACTAGTTTCACAATCATTACAACATATACAAACCTCCTACTAAACTTAACTCCAGAACAGAAACGCACCCGGCTTGAAACAAAATGTCTGGATAGTCTTTGTCACAGAGACTGCCCGGGCACTGCACTGAACAGAGATTATTTTAGCCTAGGGCACCATGCTTAGGAACATCACACACTTCACAGGCTGTTCTAGTACCCTCCCTACCGCATCAACTACAGGCTACCTGGCAGGCACAAAAGTTCACTCCAGGCACCTCCAGTTTCAGTTTCACAGAAACTAGACCTGTACATGTGCATTCTCCAGGAGGATATATACAATACAGTGCAGCAAACATATAAGAACTTATGCTGCCAGAACAAACCGGTTGTCAACCTTCCTGATGACATGAACATTCATAGTAACCCTCTTTGCACCTTTCATCAGTTCGAAGACGCAGACATCACCCTCACGAAGCTTGTTTTCGCGCACAAACTTGGATAAATGGTAGCTTTTGAAGCTCCGGGTGACTCTTGTCCAATAGTAGCTGACATGCCACTTGTCTTTCCTGTTTGGCCTAAGAAGTATGATCTCATGTGATCTCTCTGCAAGATGATCAGCTGCAAATTGGCTGGGGATGGTCTGCACAAAGCATTGGTTGTGTCAGTATTGATGATACAGGGTAAGATCAGAAAAATTAACTTCATTGTTGTAAATAGATGCACAAAATTACAGTTAGATAGGTATTATTGCTACACTTTAGCGGAACGACAAGTAGACAAGGCATAACCCACTCATTTTGACTTCAGTAGCCGCAAAAACAATTTTAAAACTTAACAAAAAAAAAAAGCACTTCCCATTAGTGAGGGGTAGATTAGGTCCTTACTATAATTACAATAGGTGTGCTAAACTCCTTTCTCATTCTTATCAAGTATTATCAGATCAAAATGCTAGACTACAAGAGAATCTTCTACAGGGCCTAAGTTGATGATAAAATGGTCCACATATTTATTGATTAATCTCACCAGAGAGTTGTTCCTAGGGCGAACATTGCTCATCTGCAGGACAGTAATAAACACTGGATTGTCCGGCTGGATCGAAGCCAAACTGATTATTTTCCTTTTCTCGTCATTGCTCAGACGATTGGCAATCCTCGAGTAGTAGTACTTGGAGTCAGTGTATTCGTCGTCAATTTCCTCTTCACCGACTCCTTGTTGCACATCATAGTCACTAGTACGGTTTGGAGATTCAGGTTGTTTCCCTATGACATGAAGGAAATGCACATCATGTAGAGAAGATTATACACTAAAATTTATCAATAAAAGCACACTACTTATAATGCATAGATTTTGTTGTATTAATGCTACCAGACCAATACCATGATAGAGGAATATATTAAGACATCTCTAATTACTTAAATATTATAAACATACTGGCTAGTGCTTTACTACAAGCATGTATAATTGTAGAACTTCTCCTTACTTGGCTTACTCTTGCAAATAGATTTCTTTGAAGTAGAAGCATTGTGAGGGGATGCAACCAGCTGATGCGGCGGTGTAGTAGTATCCTCAGAATCACTTTGAGCATAACATTCAGCTTGCTTGCCCGCCATATCGTTGAAATGTCTCCACATATTAGAACCAAATCTGTTGCCAAGAAGAGAAGACACCTTCTCACAACCACTCGCTTCAAAGATAAAGACCTCAAAGGAAGAGCTGCCTCTGCATGTGAAGAGAAGGAGGTCATTCTCCTTCAGTTCATGAGCCTTGACAAAGTCCTCCCACCCAGACGTGAAGAATAGCTCATCCTCATTCTTGGCTACACCAACGTGCCATGTTTCACCACCAGGTGTTTTCATGTCAACACCTTCTGCGATCTGCCCATTGAATTTCTTCACAAACTCCTCCGGTATGCTCTACAATGGAAGCAGAAATAGACGGTTGGTTTCAGAAGGTTGATACTGTAATTAGCTAAGACAAATCATTTCTTCGTATTCACTGATCAACCAATAACTGTTATCTTGAAACAAGCTGAAGTGCATCAACACAAATATAATTGTTCCTAAAATGTACATAAAAGTACTAGAACAAAATATGTATATATTTCACCTTTTCACCCGTTTAGGCAACAAATCACAACTTCAGCAATCGCAGGGCTAGAACAATCCCACATGATGCACAACTTCTTCATTCTGTTCTATTGTCATTTCACACATCAGGTTTACTTTTCTTTTGAAAATAATTATCACACATCAGTCTTCATTAATGCCTTCCTCTGACAGTATATGCTACTAAAATCATGGTTTTAGTACTTCACTTCAGTTTCAGTTTCACTTCACTTCAGTATTTTGCATTTCAGGAGAAAACATGAAACTGAAGCGAAGTACTTGAAGCATAAAATGTAAAATGCACTAATATTGCTTTCACATGGGAAAACCAAAGTATTTTTTGTGATCATTTGTGGTAAATTGTGGTTCTTCTTGTGACAAAGCACTACAGCAGGCATTCAGTTGACAGAATAGTCTACTGCGGACACTTATTATTTTCTCTAATATACAAAAAATAAACAGAATATTTGACTTGACATATCCACAAATTTGGTATTCATTGTCATGGTCACATGGATGTGCAAGGTTGAGGACTGCAGAAACTTACAATGCGATGAGCAAAATCTCCTGTCATGGTCTTGAAGAAGCGGATCTTGCTCACATCCATGTGACCCCAGTAGTAGTGCTCCTGCCACTTCCTGCAGCTCTCACACTCCTTTTCAACCATCTGCCAGAGTGCAATCTCACAACACTGTCACAGGGTCACAGCACAAAAAGATTTTACAGGATCACATGAGAGAGAGAGGTTTACTGAATCTTCTTTTTGGTTCGCTGCGAGTCAGAGCTCCCAAGCTGAAGCTGCCTTCCCAGTTCCCACGACCTCGTCGATATTAACGGGAGAGCGCTCTTGATGAGGGCAGCGACCGGAGTAGTTACAAGCTTTTACACCACCAATCTTAGCAGACTACTGGACCAGGTGTTCGTAGACCTCGGTCACTGTGATGTGGGCCCACTGTGCCAAATTGATGAGGTGTGTTTAGCTCATCTAGGAGCAGTAAAAGCAGCCAGCGAGTGTAGGTAGGGCAGAGCGGTAACAAGATATTGAGGCCCCTGTTTGCGGGAAAAAAAAAATCGCATGCATATGCATCCAGTATGGGCCGGTTTCCCCTACAAACGTGTTGTAGATAAATCACATATTTTCATCCCATGATCGAATTCTACATGGTCGTGTCAATCACAGACCAGCCCAATAAACAGACGAAGCCCATAAGCGTTTGATTTTTTTTTTGTTTGTATATTTGTACATGTGGCAGCAGATTAGAAGCAGTATGCATTGTAGCCCCATGCATATATACTATACTGAGATTCCTACATGGCTTTAGGCAGTAATGTCAGACGTCCGATTTTGTATGCTTGTAGCCAGGATCATTTGCCTGGTAGTGGTAGGCAACTACGGAAGCCGCCATGGCGCCATTCAGACATACCTAAATAGGCAGGTATTTCTTTTAAGACTACAGGCTACTGCCTCCATTCTAATTATATAACATTTTAAATGCATAGATAAATGCTCTTACGTTGCACAAAAACATCACAATAATATGTTAATTTAAGTATAAAATCGGCTGCAGAAAGTTCATGTTGGATCGGGTCTTTACAGGAAGAAGTTCGTGTCAGATCTTGACTTCATATCCATTGTTTTTTTAACGCAAAACGACATGAGAAGGAGAGCCAAAATGGATTTGGGATGTGATTCAGTATCATCGGTATATGATTACTTTAGAGCTTTTTTAAGTGTAAAGAGAGATTAGAACAGGAGCAGCAGGATACAATTCTAAATAAAGGAGGAAAGACTGAGTGGTTTAGAAGTTCTTCACATGCGCCTACCTGGTATCTCCCCTAACTTTGGCAAGCTTCTCCTCTCTCTCTCTGCCAACTTTGGCAAGCTTCTTCTCTCTCCCAACTCCAGCAACCTTAGAAAAAAGAGGGGCTCAGTGAAGGCAGGTGGTGAGGACAGTGGCAGTCGGCTTCGAATCCTGACCGCAATGAAGGTGAGTAGGCTAGGTCAGAGTGAAGGCACCACAACCATTTTTGCCAAAGTTGAAGAAAAAAGTGGTGGCGAGAGGTGGATGTGAAAGAGGGAGCCCGTCACAGGTGCACTAGGATCTCAACGAGCTTAGTGACTATGGCAGAGCGACAATGGAGCTCTGACAAAAACCCTACCGTGCCGTGGTGGAACGATGAGCGATGACAGGGGCGAGAAGGAAGGTGAAGAGTAGATAGAGGGACAAAAAAGTCGATTTTAGCCCTTATGTCTATGTCATCTGATCGATGGACGAAATCATAATTAGCACCCCCTGTCGTTAAGTCGTTATATGCTATAGTAAAGTTCATCATAAGCATAATGATCACTTGACGACTCTACTGCCTACCACAAACACTGTCGGCGCCCGCCAGGACTTGCAATCGTGTCGGTGCCTCGTCCAGCCATGGAGAAGAAGACGCTGGTCCTGTACCCGGGCTTCGGCGTCGGCCACATCTCGCCCATGTTCGAGCTATCCAAGCTGCTCCTCCGCCACGGCGGTGCCTCCTCGCTCGACGTCGTCGTCGTACTCGTCCGCTCGCCGTTCGGGGACCCCGGCTTCGACGACACGGTGGAGCGCCTCAAGGCCGCCAACACCTCCGTCGCCTTCCACGTCCTCCCTTCACCCCCGCACTCCGACGGCGAGCACGAGCAGCACAACCACGCCCACGACCGCATCGCCCGGATGTTCGGCTTCCTCCGCGCCACCAACGCGCCGCTCCGCGACTTCCTCCGCTCGCTCTCGGCGTCGGCGTCGGCGTCGTCCCGCGGCGAATGCGCGCTCGTGCTCGACATGTTCTGCGCCCACGCGCTCGACGTCGCGGCGGAGCTCGCGGTGCCGGCCTACTTCCTCTCCTCCTCAGGCGCGTCCAGCCTCGCCGTCTTCCTCGCCCTCCCGGGGACGCGCGAAAGCCTGGGCGCGGCGGCGGGGTTCGGGGAGCTCGGCGACGACGCCATCCTGCCGTTCGCGGGCGTGCCTCCGCTCAGGGCCTCGGACCTGCCGGAGCTGATCCGCGCCGACGGCGCCGCGTGCAAGGCCAGCCTCGGTCTGGCTTCCCGGATGCCGGAGGCCCGCGGGATCTTGCTCAACTCCTTCGAGTCGCTGGAGCCGCGCGCCGTGCGCGCGCTCAGGGACGGCCTCTGCGTCCACGGCCGCGCCATGCCTCCGGTCTACTGCGTCGGGCCGCTCGTCTCGCCCGGCGGCGACAATGACGACCACGGCTGCCTCCGGTGGATGGACGCGCAGCCGGACCGCAGCGTCGTGTTCCTCTGCTTCGGGAGCATGGTGGCGCTCCCAAAACGCCAGCTTGAGGAGATCGCCGTCGGGCTGGAGAGCTCCGGGCAGAGGTTCCTCTGGGTCGTGCGGATCCCACGCGGCGCCGGCGAGCCGGCCGGCGACGTCGACGTCGACCTCGACCTCGACGCGATCCTCCCGGACGGGTTCCTGGAGCGGACCAGGGACAGAGGCCTCGTCGTCAAGAACTGGGCGCCGCAGGTGGACGTGCTGCGGCACCGCGCCGCCGGCGCGTTCGTGACGCACTGCGGGTGGAACTCGACGCTGGAGGGCGTCACGGCGGGGCTGCCGCTGCTGTGCTGGCCGCTCTACGCCGAGCAGGGGCTCAACAAGGTGTTCATCGTGGAGGAGATGCGGCTCGGCGTGGAGGTGAGGAAGACCCGCGTCGGGGACGAGGACGTGGTGATGGCGGAGGAGGTGGAGACGAAGGTGAGGTGGGTGATGGAGGACTCCGACGGCGCGGCGGCGCTCAGGGGAGCGCGGCGGCGGCGAGGGACAGAGCCACCGAGGCGCCGGCGGAGGGGGCTCATCGCAGGCGGCTTTCCTGGGGTTCCTCGACGATTTGTTTGGAGGCCAGTAAAGGCAAAGATTGTTTCTTTGTATTTTATTTTACACGACACTACTTTGTTTGTACATATATATAGTTGTGCTTTATTACTTTGGCTTTATATATATCACATTATGGATCACCTAGTATCTAAAACAACAAATTACTTTTATGAACTTTCTCTTAAAATATGTTCTTGGGGTGCATTTATTTCAATATCTATAAGTTAATATGTTTTTTCATCATAAACTTAAAACCTATCTTGTTAATGCTTTTTAAGTTGATGCACATGTAGACTAGTATGGATCTTTGGTGAATTAACTTAAAAAGTTTATAAACCCAAATATAAATATTTAGAGTTGATGGACCTAAACGAAACTCATGCAGTCATGCATATGCATAAGCTAATGGACCTCATGCATTTAACTCTAGTAGTGTAAAACTAGAAAATTTGCTAAAGCAGAGGCACATGTTTTCTAAGTTTTTTTTAGGTAACGTATCAGGGGTCATTAGATTTATATCAGAGGGTTGTTGTTCATTTTCTATCTTGAGTGCTTCTTCAATTTCAATATACATGTTCACTGGGATATAGGAAATGTGGTAAAACTAGCTAATGTGAACCAGAGCAGTTAAGGGCGTATTTGGTTCGCTTCTGGTAGTGCCCGGAGCTAGGCTGAGCGCTGATTTATGCATGCGAAGGGGCAACTCAGACAGAGATGCAAGCAACCAATCGTTCCTCAGTTGCATGTGCTGAGCCCGGCTGACAATGCTACAGCCAACCAAACGCTCGTCACCTGCATACGCCGAGCCTGGCCAGGCAATATGCCAGCAACCAAACGCGCCATAAAACATCCCCATGATAGTTGGGCTTGGCTCTTATGGTTTGGGTGATCTTGATTATTGACTCAAATGGGATTCGGGGCATGGTTGGTTCATATCATCATATGGGAACTCAAGTAGAACCCTTGTATCATGCTGATCTGTGATTAAAAAGTGTGCTTAAGGTCTAATAATAATATATTTAATCTGAGTTGCTTAGTTGCTTTCATAAACCAGTGTAAGCTTTATCTTGGACTCATGTAATTCTTTTTTTTCTACAGTTTAGTGAATTTGATGTACTAATCTTTCTTTTTGGTCCTCCTTGCCCCCCGATATATATATAGATCCGATATATATATATATATATATATATATAGATGTTAAAGTCGGAACTGCTCACTGTGCAAACAAAGGTTTTAAAAAGTTGAGTTGTTAAAAAAGTTTTATACAACCGCGATAGTTAAGGGAGATATAGTTGAGGAATATAAATTTAAATGTTTCTGAAACGCACGGCCACAGTTGCTGCTGTGCCGGTCTGTTAATTTAACGATTTGAGGGAGATAAATTGAACAGAGAAAACGAAGGTCACGATGGATGTGCTCCGTTGTAGGAGGGACGGAGGGCAGTGGATCGGAGGTGAGATTGAACCTCTGGCCCTTATTATCTGATAGAAGTTCAATGACCCAAACTACGTAGTACGTACTACTAGTAGATCCCTAGCAGATTAAACTGCATATACCTATCTAATATCTCATCATGGTTTGAAGTTGAAATTAGCAATTTGGCTTTCTTTGTTCTTGGCACGCTTTGCCAGTGCTCGTCCCACTAGTGATGACATATACACTACTCCGTACCTTTCTTTGAGCCTTTAACAACACTATCACTATGTATGTTTTTAATAAAGGGATATAATATTCTGACCTCAAACACTATTCATGAATGAATGACTACTATGTTGCTGTTTACAATGGACCTATGGTGCTTAGACGACCACACTTCACCAGATGATGCAACAAAGTTAAGATTACAAAAAAAAAACGGAGAAACAATCCTTAATACATACCATGTTCCGACTTTGCCATCCAAACGTGCTGCACGTTTGGACACTGGCCTCCTGCAAGCGAATGTCTTATTCCCCTAGTGAATACAACATGCAAAATATGTGGATCTTGCACAAGTTCGAAGTTTATAGTTGGAGTTGTTCGCAACTGGGCACATGCATGGGGATCAGAGTGGGCCAGTTGTTCATTCACTACAGGAAGATGAAAATGATAGTCGAAGCGAATTGGCTGTTGGCTACAGGAACATATGTAGGGGGGCAATATTGGTACGGAGCATGTTTTAGAAGTTGTTTAGGACATGATTGCACTTACCAAGAAATAATTAATTGGAGGGTATTTTTGTTTGCATGCGCGCGTATTAACGAGGCAATGTATGGGAACTGTGCGACGCATGTTAACACGCGCGGGAGCCGGAGCGCACACATACAGGGGCAACGATGTCAAAAATACAGAAGAGACCACTAGACGACTTCTTTTCTTTAACTTTCTATTAGCGCTAGAACGACATGTATGTAAAACTAATATGGAGAGAGTATAGGAAGGAGAAAGAACAAGGATGACGGTTCTTGTAAGTAGATCTTTTTTATGATTAATTATATGGACAGTCCACATAATTAATGCAGAGAAACAGAGGAAGGGATGAGCCAAAGCAAAATAGCAACACAGATAGAAGATCGAGGCAGAGATTGTTTTGCGTCAGGGATAAAAGTTGCAGAGATCATTGCCTGTTGGGCTCAGTGGTGACGTAGCTGATGTCCCGGTGGTGGGAAGTAGAACATCTTAGTTACACTCACCAAGAGGACTCCATGATTTGGCTTTTCCACTCATCTCGACTGGACCTCCTTGGCTCATTGCAATTCCTTTATAAAGTGAGAGCAACTCTCTACGGGGATTCAACCTGTCTATCATTCAGCTATTTGATCGTTAAAAATCCCACCGAGTGCATTTCTTTTCTTTGAATATTGCTTTCTAGAAAAAGAACTCAAACTATATATAAAATGAGTAAATGAAAAAATTTAGATGTTTTTTTCTGTTGAGAATCGGAAACTGCCCAACACGCTTAAATTTTTTTAGTGCGTGGTAGCTAGTCATTGGGTAGTTCTGTCTTTGATCATCAAGGTAGATTTTGGTAGTAGTTTTGATGCATGCAGTTTGTAGATTCTGGTAAATTAATAATAAATATGAACGTGTTAATTAATGTGCACAGCAAGACTAATTATTGTATATAAGCCAAAGCTAAACTAGCTAGCAACAGACAGTTTAGAGTCTATGCATACAGTAACTAGTCTTTTCTCCTTCTTTAAATACTATTTTTTGTTCTATAAATAAGGACAGGAAGAGAAAAGAACACATGGCCATGATCGAGAACGACTGGTACGTGAAAAAGCAGTTTCGTGTGCAGCCGATGGACGCATGTTGCGACAAGCTAGTGTTTCACTCTCCTAGACGGGGTTTACTCTCCTAGACGTTTCCTATCCATCGAACCTTTAGACCCATGTATAAAATATTAAATATTAAAATATTAAATATAATAAAATAAATAAATAACTAAATATATGGATTGTGACTGTTTTACGATGGATTAGTTAGTATAAAAAATTATCTCGTGATTTACTGATGAGCACGTAATTTGTCTTTTAATTAGTATTCAAAAATCTCTTCTAACATCTCACATAACATTTAATGTGACATAGATTAAACTTTTACCACTGCATAGTTAACATGGTGCTTGATTCGACCGCTGTTGTACCTACTCTTGTGGAGTTCATGAAAACTATGGTACGTTTTTTTTTTATAGAAACATACGGGAATAATGTTTAGGTCCTCTTCTGAGGAATTAAAGTATGATAAAGAGTTGGACTAACCTCTGTTCAACAGAACAATAGGTAAAGGTGACATCTATCTTGAAGAAGTTGCAAGATGTTTGAAGCAGTCCTAAATGGATGTTTGCTGGGCAGAAACATCCATCTGAGCTAGAGTGCTAGACAAGGCACCCTTCAATCTTCAGATATACTTCTAATTGGATACCACTAAATTTCATGGCCAATCAAATTCCATGAGTTGCACAATTTTGTGTCTGTGCTTCACTTCCCTATCCTCAATCTCCACGTGACATCACGCATGACATGCATGTCTGGACGGACAACACTATGCTCATGTTAACAGCTTCTGCCGTCCTGCACATTCGTGTCCAAGAACCAGATTACCAGACTGTCTCTACCCAGCAGGCAGCAGCTTTCCAAAACGACGCGGGCAGTGCTGGTGCGCAGCGCAGCTAGCAGTTGTCTGTTGTCGTCGTCGTCGTCGTCGTTGTCAGCTCAGGCGAGCGAAATGGAGAAGCAGAAGAAGACGGTGGTGCTGTACCCGGGCGCCGGCGTCGGCCATCTCGCGCCGATGCTCGAGCTGGCCAAGGCGTTCCTCCGCCACGCCGGAGACCAGGTGGACGACGTTGCCATCGCGGTCGTCGAGCCGCCCGTCTACACGGCCGGCTTCGCGGCCACGGTCGCGCGCGCCAGGGCCTCCTCCAACGCCTCCGTCGCCCTACACGTGCTTCCACCCCCGCCCGTGGCCTCCGCCGGCTCCGGTGCCTCCGAGGAGCCCTTAGCCCGCTTGCTCGGCCTCCTCCGCGCCTCGAACGCGCCGCTCCGCGACTTCCTCGTCACGCTCTCGGCATCGTCGCGCCGCGTCGTCCAGGCGGTCGTGCTCGACATGTTCTGCGCCGACGCGCTCGACGTCGCGGCGGACCTCGGCGTTCCGGCCTACTTCTTCTTCCCGTCGGGCGCGGCGGGGCTCGCCTGCTTCCTCGGCCTCCCGGCCATGCGGGCCAGCGTGGGCGCGAGCTTCGGGTCGCTCGGCGACTCCGCGGTGCTGTCGTTCCCGGGCGTCCCGCCGTTCACGGTCGCGGACCTGCCGCAGGGGCTGGCGGACGACGGCGAGGGGTGCCGGGGCGTCATGGCCGTGGCGGCCCGGATGCCGGACGCCCGCGGCATCCTCGTCAACTCCTTCGAGTCGCTGGAGCCCGGCGCGATGCGGGCGCTCAGGGACGGGCTGTGCGTGCCGGACCGCGCCACGCCGCCGGTCTACTGCGTCGGGCCGATGGTCTCGCCCGGCGGCGGCGGCGGCGACGGTGACGGCGGCGGCCACGGCTGCCTCCGGTGGCTGGACGCGCAGCCGGACCGCAGCGTCGTGTTCCTCTGCTTCGGGAGCCTCGGCGCGTTCCCCAAGAAGCAGCTGGAGGAGATCGCCGTCGGGCTGGAGAGGTCCGGGAAGCGGTTCCTCTGGGTCGTGCGGAGCCCTCCCGGCGCACCACCACCCCGCCGCCGCCGCAGCCGACGACGACGATGACGCCGGCGAGGATCTCCTCCCGGCCGGGTTCCGGGAGCGCACCGGCGACAGGGGGCTCGTCGTCAAGAACTGGGCGCCGCAGGTGGACGTGCTGCGGCACCGCGCGGCCGCCGCGTTCGTGACGCACTGCGGGTGGAACTCGACGCTGGAGGGCGTCGCGGCGGGGCTGCCGCTGCTGTGCTGGCCGCTGTACGCGGAGCAGAGGATGAACAAGGTGCGGATCGTGGAGGAGATGAAGCTAGGGGTGGAGATGAGGAGGAACGGCGAGGGCGTGGTGGCGGCCGAGGAGGTGGAGGCGAAGGTGAGGTGGGTCATGGAGGACTCCGACGGCGCCCTGGCGCTCAGGGGCGCGCGGCGGCGGCGAGGGACGGAGCCGCCGAGGCCATGGCGGAAGGGGGCTCGTCGCACGCGGCTTTCCTCGATTTCCTCGAAGACATGTTGGCTTCCCAAGCCATGGCTAATAATGCTTGAATTTTAGGAGTAATATTTCTCCTCCCTCTACTCTATCCTCAATAATACAACTTCTAAAATTTAAGTTAAACTTTTTAAATTTTAACTAATTTTTTTAAAAAGATACTAAGATGTGGTACCAAATTAGTACCATTAGATTTATCATATAATATATTTTTATAAGATACTTATTTTATTTGATAGATTAACCTGTCCAAATAAGTGTCTAGCAACTTCAATCATAATTCCACCTTTTCTGGTTCACTATAAGAATTCAGTGTAAAATTGCACTTCATTAGAACTTTCAGTTCAACATTTGAGCCAAAGTCAGCCAAAACATAAGTAATGTTTTACTACATACGAGATAATAAAAATCAAAGGTGAACCTTACACTAAGGTTTGACTTTAAACCCTGAATTTATACAAACCTTGCACTAAGGTTTAACTTTAAACCCTGAATTTATACAATCTCGGGTTCCTACCAGACTGAAACAACCAAATTTCAGCTTAATTTCGAACCCTGTTGTGTGAGCTGAGAAAACCTGCCATGTTATAGCTCTGTTGAGGTACCAGAATATAGGAATTTCTTTAGTACCAAAATTCTAGTTATATACTCCCTTCCACAATTTTGAATACTCCAAACTAAAGTAACTTCGTGATCTTCAACCCCTTAGACTTCTAGCAATGTTCTCGTACAACTGAAGGGCTATCGCATCAGCATCCTCTATATTAGTTCAATGGCTTCACGGCGTGCACGTTAAATTGGGTCTTGCTGTTAGGATGGCACACACTACGGATCCTTTCAACAGCCTCCTTGGTCTCTGAAGAAGCAGGGGCAAGTGGTACTGTAATGTCCACCCTTTTAAGGGTTACTGTGTTGCATTTAGACAACAACAATTTCATGAATTCCTCCTGTTCATCTGAACCTGTAAAGAATTTGATTCCAATCTCTTCAAGTGAATCAAATGTGATGTCATCCAACCGGTAATTCTCTGGCAGAAGACAAGGACAGTCTGACACAGAACAAGATGTCATCTGAAAACAAGTTAAAACAATGTTAGCAGACAGAACATGTCTCGAAGAAACAATGTTAATGTCTGCCCTTTATTAGGAGGGGAGCACCTGACCTATACTAGTGTTCTCAACATGAGTGATATATAGCATCTGTAAATATTTGAGGTTTACAGGCCTATGCAACACCGACACAACAATGACATTCAGAACCCCTAGCAATCTTCTATCATATATGTATTGGTACCCACTACTGTTTTGGGTTTGGGTTAATTAAGTACTTGATTTCCTATGGGAAACAAACTTTCCTACATGGACCAGTATCAACTATACTAACTATTGTGAATAAGCTGCCCTTTCTTACTGTCCTCGCTTGTGTCAACTAGACCAACCATATTGCATTTGTTTTGAGGTAAAAAAAAAACTGTTAGTTAATTAGATGATTTGTTGTGCTATTGCATATGATTGAGCTGCTAAACAATTTTTTTTTCCATCATGTATAGCTGGAGAAATGTAGAGTTGCAATCTAATTTATTACATAACTATATATTTTATAACTAACGACTTCTAACTTATATTAATAAATTTATACTTATCTTCATGCAAAACAGAAACCACAAGATACGAAATCAATTTTTGATTTCACCATGAGAAAGCCTTGACAATGTGATAAATATTAGTTCCAGATATACTGTGAGTGCAGAACTATGGCCAAATTCCATGATAGCAGAGATCGCATGATTTAAAATACATATAATTGCTGCAATGAATTATAGTCACACACAAAGCTAAAAGCTTAGAAGTACCTTTGGTGGACCCCTTGGATCAAGAAATAATTTCAATTTCCTGATACAGCTGCATCTCCTAAGGAGATGAAACATCATTGCCGGAAGAGCATGGTGATCCGCCAAGAAAGAAATAGCAAGAGATTCACATATTGGAAGCTTATCGATTTCCTGCAGGAAGGTCACATATCCCGCTATTTTCTGCCATATGCACAATTTTCATTAAGTTTAATGAGAAATGAAATCAGCAAAATTATCAGTACTTTTGTTTGCAAAATTACCAATGTTTCAGCTCTAATTCTTGAAACAGAGTAATTAATATTCGCCCTATTGATGAATTGTAAGAATAGAATGACAGAAAAGTTAATCTTAACCCTCATCTCTTCAGCTATTATAGTTCTTATCGACAGGGACAGAGAAGCAATGGCTTCAGTGCAAGCAGGTACATGGGTATTCACTAAGTTGTGTCCAAAATTATCAAGTTTTGCATTGGGTTCAGCTTGGCTACTTTTTATAAAAAAGTAAAATATTTTCCCTGCTTCGGGGACATAACGTTTAACAATCAATTTGTTATGAAATTTTGTGCATAAAATTACCTTATCAAGTCCAAGAGAAATTATCAGCTCCTTGGCAGAATCATATCTCTTCATCAGTTGTGTGGACGATATGAGTATTCCAAGAAAGGTCGAGTGCATGATGTATAGTGACTTAAGATGACGGCCGGACAGAGCAAACTGGTGGAGCCCAGGATCATATCTGCCGCCCCAATCAACATTCTCCAGCTTCGGGGCAATAATGTAAGCCTCAGAAGCGCGATCCACAGAAATCTCTTGTAGCATTGGGGCATTGACCTCCAGCTTGCCGGTTTTGTTGGCGCTGTAGACGAGACACACAAGAGATTCCGAACAAATGGAGACGTTGCACACGGGGTCGAGTTTCAACACAGAGATATAGAGCTTCTGCAAGCGCGGACACTGCGGAGAGGACACGACGCGCCCCAGCTCGCCGCCGTCCATTTGGCGGCATGATATCATCAGATCGGTCAGGCATGAGAAGGAGCCGGTTGGCGGCGGCCGGAGAACAAAGTCGTCTGACCATAATCTGACGTTGATCTCCGTAGCTCTCTCGCAGATGGGCAGCGCGAGCTCCTCCTCGATATCCCCATACCATTTAGCATCTTTCTTCAGAAAGACTCCGAGACGTAGGTTGCCCGTGAGGCGCTGGGAGGCGAAGCGGAGCCACGGAGCAATACGGTGCGCGGTGACGTCGCCCTGGTCGACTCCGCTGACGTCGATCTTGAGGGTGTGGAGGGTCGGTGCGGCGTAGGAGTTGAGGGCGGCGTCGACGGAGTCGAGGAGGGCCGAGGTCGTCCTCGCTGTCGCAGGATCAGGGCTGCCGCCGAGGATGAGTTCCGGCATGTGGGCCCAGACGCCTCGCCATCGGCGGGACAGGACGCTGGTGCGCGCGGCGGCTGCAGCGGACTGCAGGCGGACGAGGATGGCGTGCAGAAGCTCGTCTGGGAGGCCGCTGATGAGGTCCTCCGCGCCGCGGCGGCGGCGGCGGCGGTGGCGGGGGCGGCGGCGGATTGCCGGCTGCTCCATGGATGATTTGGGATCCATCGGCAGGGTTGGGAGTTGGGACCAAGTGGCGGCGTCGGACTCGGACGGGAGGCCCGTTTGTGTAGCAGGCCGGAGGCCCATTTATTCTGCTGGCGAGGGCCCAGCTTTGAACGTGCTGTGGCCCGTGGCTGTTCCAACTCATAGCAGGAGCACGTGGGCCGTTTCGCGCGCGTGTGGCGCAAACGAAGCCTCAATTCAAGCTTGTCGTGCAAACAGAAAAAAAAAAAGGGTTAAAGCATGTTTGATCATGCGAACAGAAAAAGGTTAGTTTAAGAAAAAACCAGAAAAAAGGTTAAAACATGTGAATTTTGTATGCATATACTAAGGTACTAACATGGACGACACAATAAGCCCTAGCCTCATCTAAGAATCATGACATTGTGAGCAAAGATGTTTCCGAGCTTTGTGTTTCACTTTTCATCAGCTTCACGTTCTTCGTTGCTTTAAAATTGGCACATAGAAAGATTAATCTGCCCAAATAAAAGCCTAGCAATTCCAATCATATTCGACTTTTGCTACCTTTGCTAGTTCACTAAAAAAATTCAGGTAAGAGAGCCAAACCATAAAGCGGTATTTTGCTCACACCATGTTTTTTTTGTCAGACATAGTTTGTCGAGGCTTGTGTGGAAAACTACTGCACCAACCAAACATACCTATATATGTCTATTTATAACTACTACTCTATAGCTGGCTAGTATAACTTATTATGTAGCCACTTTGAGTTACGATAATTATAATACTAATTTACGAGAATTATAGTAACTTCTTACTAAATAGTTTATTATAATTGTTATAGTAAATATTCTCATGTGTTATAGTAACTCCTAATTGGTTTGCTATAATCATTATAGTAAATAGTCTCATGTGTTATAGTAACTCAACTATCATAGTGATTATAGTAATTAAGTTATTATAATTTATATAAATTAGCATAGTAATTATCGTAACTCAAAGTGCTTATGTAATAAGTTATTCTATAGCCGGATACTTGAATAGCCTATATAATAATAATAATAATAATAATAATAATAATAATAACAATAATAATAACAACAACAACAACAACAACAACAACAACAACAACAACAACAACAACAACAACAACAACAACAACAACAACAACAACAACAAATAGACACATATTTCACTTGACCTTTTTTTTTTCTAGAAAAATATCTACATCACTACGTCAACTTTAAGGTATAGAAACAATTAACCCCCTCAACTATAAAACTAGTTTTTCTACCTTCTAAACTTTAGAAACTGGTCAAATTACCCCTTGAAGTGATTTTAAATGGTGGTTTGCTATAATAACGTGGTTTTATATTTATCTTTTTATTTATTTCAGCTAAATTTTTTAAAAAATATATTAAATCATAGAAGATCATAAAATAAAAAATCTAATTTTGTTAGACTCTACACGAGTAAATCTATATAGTAAATACATAATATGATACGTTTTAGCATAATTTTTTTATGTAACTTTAAATCTATACTTTTCTATACTTAATTAGAATAATTCATAACCATAGTTTCGATTGGTCCAATTATGGTTGAATTTTAAAGGTAGACTAATTATTGTATTCTTGATCTATAGTAAAAATTTTCATACTTACTGAATCATATATAGCTTAGTTATATATTTATTTATATTTAATAAGCATAAATATAAGCATAAACCTAAATAAATCTATAACTAAGTTGTACATAATCTAATAGGTATGATTTTTTTTTACTACAATTTGGGCATATAATAATAAGCTCACCATAAAAATTTCACCACAATTCAACCATAGAAACTACAATTATGAATTATTCTAATTAATTATAGAAAAACATAGATCTAAAATTACAGCAAAAATTTTTGTGCTAAAATATATCATATGATATGTTCACCATATAGATCTACTTATGCAAAGTCCAATAAAATTAGATTTTCTATTTTATAATTTTTTCTAATTTGTTATTATTTTTAAAGATTTAGCTGAAATACACAAAAAATAATAAAAAACAAAACCATATTACTGTAGCAAAACCATTGTTCAGAATCGTTTTTGTGGGGGGTGTAATTTGAGCACTTTAAAAGTTCAAAGGGTAGAAAATCCGGTTTTATAGTTAAGGGAGTTAAGTAATCCATCCATTATAGTTGCCGGGGTGATATAGACTTTTCCTTTTACATTCACTAGTTTGAAGCTCTGTGTTGCTTTATGACCTGTTTGGGTGCATCCAATTAAGGTTTAGCTAGCTAAAATTTCAAAGCATACCTTTATAGACTTTTCCTTTTACATTTCACTAGTTTGAAGCTCTGTTGCTTTATGACCTATTTCGGTGCATCCAATTAAAGTTTAGCTAGCTAAAATTTCAAAGCATACCTTTAGCCAGCTAAAAGTTCTCTAGCTAAATTTTAGCTCGGCTGTTTAGATGCTCCAACTAATACTCAACTATAATAGCTACTTCTTTAGTTGGCTGTTTGGATGCCTAGTAGCTCAATTTAGCCGACTAAATCCAAACAGGCAATTGGCCGACAAAGATTAGCCTATCCAAATAAAAGTCTAGCAACTCAATCATAATTCCACCTTTGCTGGTTCACTATCAGGATTCAGTTCAAGTTCTTCGTTGTTTTAGGACTAAGACTATCCACACTGGGTGCGGTAAAACCGTCCGGGACACGCTTTGGCGGCCGAAAATCGCCGCAGCGCTGTCCTGGAAAGCGCCATGTCATCCGGAGAATCTCGCTCCCGATGCCAAACTTGGCGCGTTACCTGGCGTGCGCTAGACGCGTGGGGCCCGCTTGCTCGCGTGCGGGGGAGAGGGAGAGGGGAGGGGGAGGGGAGGCCGCCGGAGCCGTGCTCGACCACCACGCTTGGCGACGGGGAGGGACGGAGGCCCACCGCGGGGAACTCTCTAGCCGGGCCGCGTGCTCCCGCCGGACTTCTGATTGCCGCGCTTCACCGCCGCTGGGTCGCCCGACGGAAGCCCCAGCGCCGAGCACCGATACCGCCGGTCGGCAGTAGGAGAGAACTGCCTTGTGATGGAAAGACACGTGAACAAAACCTGCGCAGAGAAGGGGAGGGAATCCAGTGCCGTCGCGCACGCCGCCCGCCCGCTCGTCCGCAGTGCGCCGCTAGCGGGGGGCTGCGCCCACCACCGTCCACCGCGGCGCTCGCCCGTCCGCCCGCAGCGGCGAAGCGCCCGCCCCGCCCGGCTTCGCGGCGCTCCCCAAAGCCAGCGATGCATTGGTGCTAGCTCAGGAAAGTGGAGTGGCGCCGTCGCGCTGGAAATCGCGGAACTCTGGCCACCGAGCCGGGGAGGAGGAAGAACGACACCTCTGCTTCCAGCCCGGGTAGGTGGAGAGAGGGGGTGCGGGTGAGAATAAAGGAGGAGGTGAGGCTGATGAGTGGGACCCATATGTGGGTAATAGGATGGAGGATAAATATAGAGTATGGATGGATGCGGAGAAAATTAGTATAGAGGATGAAATTTTGATGATCAGGACGAAAGATTCCTTTTGGAGGATGTATATAGAGTATGACGAGTGCGGATAGCCTAATAGATATAAAGATTAACCTGTTGAAATAAATGTCTAGCAGCTTCAATCATAAGTCCACCTTTTTCTGGTTCACTATCAGAATCAAGTGAAAGATTGCACTTCATTAGAACTTTCAGCTCAACATTTGAGCCAAAGCCAGCCAAAACATAAGCATTGTTTTACTCACTAGATGATAAAAGTTAAAGGTGAACCTTGCCCTAAGCTTTTGACTTAAACCTCAATTTCTACAATCTCAGGTTTCTACCAGACTGCAACAAGCAAATTTCATGTTAATTTGTAACAGTGTCATGCGAACTGAGAAAACCTGCCCTGTTATAACTCTGTTGAGGGACCAGCATGTAAGTATTTCTAAAGTACCAAAATATTAGTTATATACTCCCCTCCACAATTTTGAATTCTCAGAACCAAACTAACATAAAATTGTAGCAACCTTGTGATCTTCAATCCCTTAAGTCTTCTAGCAATGTTCTCGTACAACTGAAAGGCCATCACATCAGCGTCCTCTATATTAGTCCAATAGCTTCACGGCGTGCACGTTAAATTGGGTGTTGCTGTTAGGATGGCACACACTGCGGATCCTTTCAATAGACTCGTTGATCTCCGAAGAAGCAGGGGCAAGAGGTACTGTAATGTCCACCCTTTTAAGAGTTGCCGTGTTACATTTAGATAACAACGATTTCATGAATTCCTCCTGTTCATCTGAACCTGTAAAGAATATGATTCCAATCTCTTCAAGTGAATCAAATGTGATGTCATCCAACCTGTAGTTCTCTGGCAGAAGACAAGGACAGTCTGACACAGAACAAGATGTCATCTGAAAATAAGTTTAAAAAAATGTTAGGAGACAGGACATATCTCGAAGAAACAATGTTGATATAGGTAAATATTTCAGGTTTACAAGCCTATGCAAATCCCAAACAACAATATGATGTTCCAGCAATCCTCTATCGCATAAATGTATTGGTACCCACTATTGTTTTGGGTTTTGATTAATTAAGTCCTTGATTTCCTACGTGAAACAAACTTTCTTACGTGGTATTGACTAGACTAACTATTGTGAATCAGCTGCCCATTCGTACTCTCCTTGCTTCTGTTGACTAGACCAACCATATTGTATTTGTTTTGAGTTAGAAAAGCTGTTAGTTAATTAGCTGATTTGTTGAGGCATTGCACATGATTGAGCTGCTAAACAAATTTCCTTTTCCATCATGTATAGCTGGAGAAACATAGAGCTGTAATCCAATTTATTATTATATAGCTATACATTTGATAACTAATGACTTCTAACTAATTAATTTATACTTATCTTCATGTAAAACAGCAATGGCATGATTGGTCAGCTACCAAAATCTGCCACGCCAAGAATTGGCAAGCCAAAAATTGGGCAAAAAGGTTCCCACAGATTTGGCAAGCCAAATGTGAGAAGTTGGCAAATTTTGGTAGCCAATCAAATATTAGCCAAAATCACAAAATATGAAATCACTTTTTGGTTTGACCATGAGAAACCCTTGACAGTAAGATAAAATATTAGTTCCTGAAATGCTGTGGATGCAGACCAATAGCCAAATTCCTTGATAGCAGAGATAGCATGATTTAAAATACATACAATTGCTGCAGCACAAAGCTAAAAGCTTAGAAGTACCTTTGGTGGACCACTTGGCTTAAGAAGTAATTTCAATTTACTGATACAGCTGCATCTCCTAAGGAGATGAAACATCATTGCCAGAAGAGCATGGTGATTCACCAAGAAATTAATAACAAGAGATTCACATATTGGAAGCTTATCCATTTCCTGCAGGAAGGTCACATATCCAGCTATTTCCTGCCATATGCACAATTTTCATTAAAGTTTAATGAGAAGATGACATCAGCAAATTATCAGTAGTTTTGTTTGCAATATTACCAATGTTTCAGCTCTGAAACAGAGTAACTAATATCCACCCTATTGATGAATTATAAGAATAGAATGGTAGAAAAGTTACTCTTAACTCTTGTCTTCAGAATAGCTATTACGGTTCTTAAGGATAGAGAAACAATGGGTTCAATGCAAGCATGTAAAGGGGTTTTCACTAAGTTGTGTCCAAAATTATCAAGTTTTTCATTGAGTTCAGCTTAGCTACCTTTTATAAAATTGTAAAATCTTTTTCCCTGGTTTGCAGACATAACGTTTAACATTGAATTTGTTGTAAAATTTTTTGCATAAACAAATTACCTGCTGAAGTCCAAGAGAAACTATCAGCTCCTTGGCAGAATCATATCTCTCCATCAGTCGTGTGGACGATATTAGTGTTCCAAGAAAGGTCGAGTGCATGATGTATAATCTCTGAAGATGACGCCCTGACGCAGCAAACTGGTGGAGGCCAGGATCATATCCGCCTCTCCATCGAACCATCTCCAGCTTCGGGGCGACTATGCAAGCCTCATCAACGCGAGACACATCAATCACTTTTAGCATTGGGGCGTTGACGTCCAGCTTGCCGGTGTTGATGGCTCTGTAGTCAAGACACTCAAGAGATTCCGAAGAAATGGAGACATCACAGACGGGGACGAGATCGAACACAGAGACATAGAGCTTCAGCAGGCGCGGACACTGCAGAGAGGACACGACGCGCCCCAGCTCGGCGCCGTCCATTTGGGCGCATGATATCGCCAGATCGGTCAGGCACGAGAAGGAGCCGGTCGGCGGCGTCCGGAGAACAAAGTCTGGCCAGAATCTGAGGCTGATCTCCGTAGCTCTCTCGCAGATGGGCAGCGCGAGCTCCTCCTTGATATCCTCAGACCATCTAGCATCTCCCGTCAGATCGAGACAGAGGCGCTCAGACCATTTAGCATCTTCCGTCAGATCGAGACAGAGGCTTAGCTTGCCGGCGAGGCGCTGGGACGCGAAGCGGAGCCATGAAGAGACACGGCGCACGGGGACGTCGCGCCGGTCGACTTGGCTGACGTCGATCTCGAGGCTCTGGAGGGTAGGCGCGGCGTAGGAGTTGAGGGCGGCGTCGATGGAGTCGACGAGAGCCAACGGCGGGGGCGGCGTCGATGGAGCAGGGCTGACGCGGAGGACGAGCTCCGGCATGTGCGCCCAGACGCCTCGCCATCGCCGGGAGAGGACGCTGGTGCGCGCGGCGTCCGCGGCGGACGGCAGGCGGGCGAGGATGGCGTGCAGAAGCTCGTCGGGGAGGCCGCTGATGCGGTCCTCCTGGTCCTCCGCGCCGCTGCGGCGGCGGATTGCGGGCTGCGGCTCCATGGGAGATTTGGATCAACTGGCAAGGGTTGCGGGTTGCCGGGACAGCATATGCAGCAGCTGGGGAGCAGACGGCGGACTCGGAAGCGAGGCCCGTTTGTGTAGCAGGCTGGAGGCCCATTATTCCTACTAGCGAGGGTCGTGGCTGAGCTCAGGCGTAGCGGGAGCCGTGGGCCGTTTCGCGTGCGCGTGGCTAAGGCGCAAACGAAGCTTGTTACTAACACGGACGACACAATACGCCGTGATCTCCATTTAAGAATCATGACATCACGAGCAAGATGTACTTAAGTTAAAAACTTTGCATTTTACATTTCACCAGTTTCAAGTTCTTCGTTGCTTTAGAATTGGCACATAGAAAGGCTAACCTGTCCAGATAAACGTCTAGCAACTCAAACATAGTTCCACCTTTGCTGGTTGACTATCAGGATTCAGTTCAAGTTCTTCATTGCTTTACAATTGGCACATGCAAAGATTAACCTGTCCATATAATAAATGTCAAGCAACTTCAATCATAATTCCACATTTGCAGGTTCACTATCAGAATTCAGGGAAAGATTGCACTTCATTGGAACTATCAGTTCTTCATTTGAGCTAAAGTCAACCAAAACATAAGAATTGTTTTACCACACACCAGACAAAAAAAATCGAAGGTGAACCTTGCACTAAGGTTTGACTTAAAACCCTGAACTTCAACAATCTTGAGTCCCTACTAGACTGAAACAAGAAAAATTCAGATTAATCTGAAACCCTGTTGTGTGAACTGAGAAAAGCTGCCCTGATATAGCTCTGTTGAAGTACCAGAACATAAAATTACAGCAACTTTGTGATCTTCAATCCCTTGGGACTTCTAGCAATGTTCTCGTACAACTGAAGGGCTAGCAATGTTCTCGTACAACTGAAGGGCTATTGCATGAGCGTCCTCTATATTAGGAGGCCAATGGCTTGGCATGCACGTTAGATTGGATCTTGGCGTTAGGATGGCACACACTGCGGATCCTTTCAACAACCTCCTTGATCTCCGAAGAAACATGGACACGTGATACAGTGATGTCCACCCTTTTAAGGGTTGTAGTGTTGCATTTAGACAGCAATAATTTCATAAATTCCTCCTGTTCATCTTAACCTGTAAAGAATTTGATTCCAATTTCTTCAAGTGAATCGAATGTGATGTCATCCAACCTGTAATTCTCTGGCAGAAGACAAGGACAGCCTGACTTAGAACAAGATGTGACCTGAAAATAAGATTAAAAAAATTAGCAGACACGACATGTCTCAAAGAAGCTTTGTAAATGTTTGCCGTTTGGGAGGAGAGCATTAGATCTAGTTCTCAAAATGAATTATTTATGTGATAGTTTTCAAGCCCAATGCAACACCGACACCTATGACGTTCAGATCCCCTAAGTAAAAAAAAAAATGTTAGCAGACAGGACATGTCTCGATCTCGCATAAACAATGTTCATGTTTGCCCTTTGGGAGGAGACCACCCGACCTAGTTCTCAACATGAATGTATGCAATCAATATGACGTTCGGATCCCATAGCAATCCTCTATCATATATATGCACTACTGTTTTGGGTTTGGGTTAATTAAGTTCTCGATTTCCTATGTGAAACAAACTTTCTTATGCAGAACTTGTATCGACTAGACAAGGTATGTGAATCAGCTGCCCTTTCTTGCTCTCCTCGCTTGTGTCGTATAGACTGACCATATTGCATTTGTTTTGAGGAAAAAAAGGCTTGTTAGTTAATTAGCTGATAGTTGTGGCATTGCATATGATTGAGCTGCTAAACGAATTTCCTTTTCCATTATGTATAGCTGGAAAATTTGTAAAGATGCAATATAATTTATAGCTATATATTTTATAACGAATGACTTCAAACTTACTAATTTATACTTATTTTCATGTACAACAGTAAAAGTCACATGATAAAATTTCATTTTTCGATTTGACCATGAGAAAGGCTTGCCAGTGTGATAAATATTAGTTCCTGATATACTGAGTGCAGACCTATGGCTAAATTCCTTGATAGCAGAGATCGCATGTGATTCAAAATACATATAATTGCTGTTGTAAAAAAATCATATAATTGCTGCAACAAATTAGATGAAATACCTTTGGATAAAGAAAAAATTTTCAATTTCCTGATACAGCTGCATCTCCTCAGCAGATGAAACATCACTGCCGGAAGAGCATGATCATTGGCCATGAAATGAATAACAAAGGATTCACATATTGGAAGCTTATCCATTTCCTGCTGGAAGATCACATATCCACCTATATCCTGCCATATATGCACAATTTTCATCAAGTTTAATGAGAAGATGAAATCAACAAATTATCAGTAGTTTTATTTGCAAAATTACCAATGTTTCAGCTCTAATTCTTGAATCAGAGTATTAAAATTGGCCCTATTGATGAATTATAAGAATAGAATGGTAGAAAAGTTACTCTTAACTCTTGTGTTCAGAACAGCTATTACGGTTCTTAGGGATAGAGAACCAATGGCTTCAATGCAAGAACGTAAAAGGGTTTTCACTAAGTTGTCCAAAATTAGCAAGTTTTGCATTGAGTTCACCTTGGCTACCATTTACAAAATTGTAAAATCTCTTCCCTAGTTTGTGAACATAGCGTTTAATCTTGAATTTGTTGTGAAATTTTATACATAAAGAAATTACCATAGGAACTCCAAGAGAAACTATCAACTCCTTGGCAGAATCATATCTCTCCATCAGTCGTGTGGACGATACGTATATTCCAAAAAAGGTCGTGTGCATGATGCGCAGTGTCCGAAGATGACGCCCGGACACAGCAAACTGGTGGAGGCCAGGATCATATCCGTCGCTCCATCGAACCATCTCCAGCTTCGGGGCCACTATGCAAGCCTCACCAGCGCGAGACACAGCAATCTCTTTTAACATTGGGGCGTTGATCTCCAGCTTGCCCGTGTTGACGACGCCGTAGCCAAGACACTCGAGAGATTCCGAAGAAATGGAGACGTCGCAGACGGGGCCAAGATTGAACACACGGATGTAGAGCTTCCGCAGGCGTGGACATTGCGGAGAGGACACGACGCGCCCCAGCTCGCCGCCGTCCATTTGGCCGCATGATATCATCAGATCGGTGAGGGCCGAGAAGGAGCCGGTTGGCGGCGGCCGGAGAAAAAACTGTTTCTGGAATCTGAGGTCGATCTCCGTAGCTCTCTCGCAGATCGGCAGCGCGAGCTCCTCCTCGATACCCCCGCACCTTCGGGCATCGCTGTTCAGATCGCGACAGAGGTGTAGCTTGCCGGCGAGGCGCTGGGAGGCGAAGCGGAGCCATGGAGCGATACGGTCAGCGGGGACGTCGTCCCCCCGGTCGACTCCCCTCACGTCGATCTTGAGGCTGTGGAGGGTCGGTGCGGCGTAGGAGCCGAAGGCGCCGTCGATGGAGTCGAGGAGGGCCGAGGGCGGCGTGGCAGGAGGAGCAGGGCTGCCGCCGAGGACGAGCTCCGGCATGTGCGCCCAGACGCCCTGCCACCGGCGGCCGCGACGAACGGCAGGCGGGCGAGGATGGCGTGAAGAAGCTCGTCGGGGAGGCCGCTGATGAGGTCCTCGTCCTCCGCGCCGCGGCGGCGGATTCCCGGCGGCTCCATGGGAAAGGGAAAGGCAGTGGCTTTGTGAGCGTCGGACTCCGGTGGTCCGGTGGGAAGCCAAAGCCGCTGTGGCGGCATCGGATTCGGACGGGAGGCCTTTTGTGTAGCAGGCCGGTGGCCCATATATACGTGCGGGGTCGACCGTCCTGAGCCCGTTTGGCGCGCGTGTGGCCCAAACGAAGATTCAAGCTGTGTGACGTGCAAACAGAAAGAATCCTCTCAAAAAGAAAAAGAAAAAGAAAAAAAGGGTTAAAACATGTTTGATCGTTTCCATGGTATAGTATACGAATTTTGTATGCATATACTAAGTTACTAATGACATCATGAGCAAGATGTATTCGAACTTTGCATTTCACTTTTCATCAGCTTCGAGTCCTTCTTTGCTAGAATTGGGACAGAACTTTGTTGGTTCACTATCATAATTCATGTAAGATTTTATTCCGTTTGAACTTTTAGCTAAACATTTGGGCCAAAAGTTAGCCAAAACCTAAAGCATTATTTTTCCATAACCACGTGATACAAATCAAAGGTGAACCTTCCACTAAGGTTTGACTTGAAGCAGCAGGAAGAAGAAAGGAGGTTTGGGCTATAGAGACATCCATCTGAGGTTTGGGCTATAGAGATCTCCATTTATTCAACCTTGCTATGTTGGCACGATAAGGTGGGCACTTTCTGTTGTACCAAAATTCTCTGTGTGTTCAAGTCCTGCCTGCTAAATATTTCCCAAGTGCAGATCTTCTATCTATTTTTGAAAAACTAGGTATTTCCTATGCTTAGCGAAGCATTATCCATGGGGTACAAGCTCTCAAAGACAGTTTGATCTGGCGTGTTGGCTATTAAACACAAATTAATTAATATATGATATATGACTAGATCCCTAGCTTCCATATAGCATCACAAGAAGACCAATTACCCTAAGAGCTAGGACATATAGTTGTGACTAAAGTGTCTGAATTGATTGACCAAGTACAGGTGAGTGGGACAATGCTTTAGTGATGGATATTTTCTAGGAGCAAGATACCAAGCATGTTTTGACTATTCCTCTCAAACAAGGCATGATGGATAACTTGGCATCGCACTTCATGTTCTAGCAGATAACAGAGATATGAAGAAAAATAAGCAAAAAGGTAAGTCAAGCAATGTTGATGATAATGAAAATGCTTTCAAATGGAGATATGGAGGCTTACGTGTCCACCAAAGGTGTAACAATTTCTATGGAGGTTGGCCCATAATAGCTTGTTGTTGCATGCGTACCAAGATCTCTTGCAAGGGTATGGACATTGACACATGGTGCCTAGTCTGTCTACGCTTTGATGAAGATGGAGGGCATTGTTTTCTAAAATGTAATATGGTGAAAAAAATGTTGGATAGCAATTAATATCTATAGAACATATGGGAATTGATCTTCTGAAGTCAAACTCAGCAAAGTATAGTCAAACCCAGCAAAGTATATGGTGTTGAGTATCCTATCTCTGAAGTAAGAAACAAATGAAAGTAATATATCTTCTTTGGGCATGGTGGGAGGCACATTGGGCACATTGAAAGCCCAAGTTAATATAGCTCTGTTGAGGCACCGACATGTAAGAATTTCTTATTTAAATATCCCTACCACAATGCAAATTCTCATGTAGAATAAAACTAACATAAATTTACAGTAATTTTGTGAGCTTCAGTAATCCTTTAGACTTCTAGCAAATGCTTTCATAAAACAAAAGGGCTATCGAATGATGTGACACTGTGGCCATCCTCTATATCAGGAGGCAAATGCTATTGGCACCCTTGGGAGCACATTAAATTGGACCTTGCTGTTAGGATGACACACACTGTGGATCCTTTCAACAACCTCCATGATCTCCAAAGAAACAAGGTCATATGGTACCGTAATGTGCACCCTTTTAAGGGTTACCATGTTGCACTTAGATAGCAGCAATTTCATAAATTCCTCCTGTTCATCCGAACCTATAAAGAAATTGATCCCAATCTCTTCAAGTGAATCAAATGCGATATCATCCAATCTGTAATTCTCTGGTAGAAGACAAGGACAGCCTGATATAGAACAAGGTGTCACCTGAAAATAAGTAAAGAAACGTTAGCAGACATGGCATAATGTATCAAAGAATCAATGTTACTGTTTGCCCTTTGCATTGGGAGGACCTATAGTTCTCAATATAAATTATTTATGAGATAGTTTTCAAGCCCATGCAATGCCGATACGTATGATGTTCGGATTTCCTTGCAATCTTGTATTATCCTCTAATATATTGATAGCAACTACTGTTTTGGGTTTGGGTTGAGTTCTTGATTTCATATTAAAAAACAAGCTTTCTTAAATAGAATCTGTATTTTGATTTCATATGTAAACAAACTTTCTTACATAGAATCTGCATTGACTAGACTAATTATTGTGGATCGGCTGCCCCTTCTTGTTCTCCTCGCTTGTGTAGACTAGACTGACCATATTGCATTTGTTTTGTGAAAAAATGTTAGTTATTAATTTGCTGATGTGTTGTGGGGTTGCGTATATATTATGCTAAGTGAATGTCATTTTCCAGCATGTATACATTGCATAAGTGTAACCTAATTTATTATATAGCTAGATATTTTATAACTAATAATGACTTCTAACTTATTAATTTGTATTTATCTACATGTGATATTCACACAACAAGGAATTATTTATTTTAGTTGACTATGAGAAAGCTATTGAAAAACTATGAGCGCATACCTATTGCTAAATTCCTTGATATATATCTCATTGCTAAATGAATTAGATATAGAACGCACATAAAGCTAAAAGCTTAGGAGTACCTTCGGTGGATTAAGCTGGCTAGGCGGAGCAACAAATAATTCCAATTTCTTGATACAAATGCACCTCCTAAGGAGATGCAACATCACTGCCGGAAAAGCATGGTGATTCACCATCAAAGAAATAAGAAGGGATTCACATACTGGAAGCTTGTCCATATCCTTCAGGAAGGTTGCATATCCTGCTATTTTCTGCAAATGCACAATTTTCGTTAAGTCTAATGAGAAAAAGAAATCAACAAGTTATCAGTGTTTTTTCTTGCAAAACCAATGTTTCAGATCCAATTCTTGAAACAACAGATTAATAAAGATTGGCCCTACTGATGAATTGTAGGAATAAAAATATGATAGAAAAGTTGCTCTTAACTATTCATATCTGCGCAGAACAACTATCACAGTTATTAAGGATAGAGAAGCAATGGCTTCAATGCAAGAATACAGGGGTGTTCCCCCAAAATTATCAAGTTCTGTCTTTTGAGTTCATCAGCCTGGCTACCTTTTACAAAATTACAGAATCTTTTCCCCGGTTTACAGATGCAATTTAACATCGAAAACAATAGCCTTTAATTCTTGGGCTTTTGTGCAGTTTTGTACATAAAGATATTACCTCATTAAGTCCGATACGAACTTTCAGCTCTTTGACGGTATCATATCTCTCCATCAGTCTTGTGGACGATATGAGCATTCCAAGAAAGCTCGAGTGCATGATGTCCAACGACTGAAGATGGCGCCGGGCCTCAAAAAACTGGTGGATGCCAGGATTATATTTGCCGTTCCATCACTAGTACATAAAAAATCAATGCTGGCGATGGTAAACACATTAGCACCGACGGATCTCAGAGAGCCGCCACTGGCGAAAGGCCAGTAGAAATGGATCATTTGCACTGGCGGTTTCTTGAGAACCGCTAAGGCAACCGCCAGTGGAAATGATCCATTTTACTGGCGGTTCACCTCCACAACCGCCAAGTACAAATGATCCATTTTCACCGGCGGTTGACTTACCAACCGCCAAGTAGAAAGTTTCCGCTATTTTTTTGAAATTAATTAGAAACCTATTTATTTATATTGAAACTCATGATAACATGCAATTACACTCTATCATACATTTATTTACATCAATATAGATCTTTGTACATTAAAATTATATTATATCATACATGCATACTTCAATATAAATCCATGTACATCACACATATACACATCCACAATTTTTTCTTTTTTTCTAATTGGGAAAGCCTTAATAATCGTTTCGACTAAGATTGAGACGCCTAATATCAGTTCGCGGTGCATATTCCGGCTTTCACAATTCACCGCTCGGATCGTGATATTTCCCTGTTGGTGGAATGACTTCTTTCATGATGAATGAGCAGAGATCCTCAACTATGTTGTATAATGCTTTTTTATTGAAATTTTCTATCGGATCTTCTGCATAGGCCTAGTAAGAAAGTATGTTTATAATTCAACATATATTTTCACTTAGTAACCAATTTGTACAGCATTAATGATAAAACTTATAAATGACAGCTACTTATACCTTATCAGGGTTTCTGATGTATCGTCCTTGGTTTCTCATAAACTCGCACACGTAGAACCCACAGTGCAGCGTTTCCGGTGGTTGCTTGTGGCACTATAATATATAGTCAAGTGTTTATTTAGTTTTTGAAATGTACTATTTACTAATTAAACATGTATGATATGAACTTATAAATTTATGTACCGGCCAGTTGTGAAGTTTATCCATTGGTTCTCTAGCCTTAGAAAGGTCATATGGGCCTTTCGAAAGCTTATAATACCTATATGTCATGTATTCTCGAATAGAATCATCTGGTTATTATACAACTCTTATAGATAAAATAAAACATGCATATATATATAGGCTTATTACCGTTCTAAGATTGACAAGAATGGTCCATAAGTTTCACTTGCGTAATGCGCGGAGTCTAGTACCAGTATCCCTTCCTTCTCTAGGATAAATTAAAAAACAGATCCAATGGTCCTTGCAGGATCAAATTTGTAATGAGGCATTGTAATTAAATTCTTGACTTGATGCATTCGAGACAATCTCCAAATTTGGGGCAACAATGCAGGCCTTAGCAGCGCGAATCACAGAAATCTCTTGTAGCATTGAGGCGTTCACTTCCAGGTTCCAGCTTGCCTGTGCTCAAGGTGTTGGCGTAGTACAGAGACACTCGAGAGATTCCGAGCAAATGGAGACGTCCATGACGGGGGCAAAATTAGACACCATAATATGGAGCGTCCGCAGGCGTGGCGCCGCGGGCACTGAGGAGAGGACACGAGGCGCCCTAGCTCGCCGCCGTCCATTTTGGTGCATGATATCGTCAGATCGGTCAGGGCCGAGAAGGAGCCGGTCGGCGGCGGCCGGAGAACAAAGTCTGTCAGGTGTCCGAGATCGAGGTCGATCTCTGTAGCTCTCTCGCAGATGGGAAGTGCGAGCTCCTGCTCCTCGTTAATGTCCCCATGGCCGACGACGGCAGCTTTCTTTGCTTTCTTGTAACAAAAACTGAGACATAGCTTGCCAGCGAGGCGCTGGGAGGCGAAGCTCAGCCATGGAGCGATACGGGGTCGGGGGATGTCGCCCCGGTTGATTCCGGCGACGTCGATCTTGAGGCTGTGGAGGGCAGGTGCGACGTAGGAGCTGAGGGCGGCGTCGATGGAGTCGAGGAGGACCGAGGGCGTCAATGGCGTCGCAGGAGCAGGGCTGCCGCCGAGGACGAGTTCCGGCATGCGGGCCCAGACGCCTCTCGCCATCGGCGGAGAGGACGCTGGTGCGCGCGGCGGACGGCAGCCGGATCGGATGAGGATGGTGTGCAGAAGCTCATCGGGGAGGCCCCTGATGAGGTCCTCATCGTCGCGGCAGCAGATGGCGTGCGGCTGCGGCTCCATGGCGAAGGCAAGTGGATGATTGCCAGTCGATAAGCTCGCTAGGGTTCTGGAGTCCGGTACTGCCTTTCCTTACATGTACCAAAAAAAAAAAAAAAAGTCCTCTTTGCTCCAATGTCTACTCTTGGAGTCCTATTCGAACTCTAAAAAAACTATCAAAGGCGGTTTTATTTCACGGTGCTTTCATTTTTTTCTAATTTTGAAGATAAGGTAAAAACATGATAAAGTCTTCAATAAAACACATAAAACATCTATAATAATAAGCTTATAAAAATTCAAGGCAAGCCATAAAAAAAGATTGGGACACGAAAAATTTTAAATAAAATATTTAGAACTCATGAAGATACATTTAAAAGCTTCCAAAAGTTATATTGAGCACTAGAAAAGTGCAAAAAACTACGAAAGTATGGAAACTTTCCAGAACATTAAAAAAAATCAATAAGCTTTGCTGTATTTAACATGAGTGCATTCAACATGGCTCCGTTCGTCGGAAAGAAAAAAAGACATCGGCTGAAATATTTTGATATTTTCGAGATATCTTGTTTATCGGTTTGGGTCCGTAATTTTTATTCTACCACCTATTTTTTCAGAATTTTAAAAGTTTTTCATCCAAATAGATGTCAAAGATTTCAGAATTTTAAAAGTTTTCCATCCAAATAGATGTCAAAGACTACCCAATACTCTAGCATTAATTCATGTTTCATTTTCTCACATATTCTATTCTAGGTCCAAATTGCCACCACTGCAACATACTCGCATGCTCTAGACATGTCATCACCCCTCCTCATTAAATAGGAAATTGATAATATGACTTTATTTAGTTTTTTTATGCTAAATGGTTAGAAATGATCTATGTGTTATCCTAAACAAAATGAACTATTCTTTTTCTATTTTTTTTAAAAAAATTCTGTATCACTAATAGATTTTCTATCAGATATTCTCTTTTATCAGTGACCATCAAGATTTAAAAATATTGGTAGTGTAAACCTTGCAGACTGTCCTCTCCTCTCCTTCATTTAGGATAATCAGCAGTACCGTTTGCACTGTTCGGACGGTCGATAAACTGAAAGGCTGATTTATTATGAAAGTAAAAACAATATTGCAGTGACTGATAAACAAGCTTATAAGAGTGAACAGGGTAGCCAAAGGGTGCTAGATCAGTTGGTCTAGTCACTCCGGTGGTACCTCTCAAGTCCTGAGTTCGAATCCTAGTTGGAGCGAATTTCAGACTGGGTTATTAACTGTGGGGTCTCTCCTGCAGTCTTTTCATCAAGAGTGAACAGGGTGCGATAGTACTCGACGAGATTGTGGTGCTTGTGATGTTGCAGTACTCAACAAGGCAGGTCCCTCACTCTCTTCGAACAATAAGGCAGGTCCCTCACTCTCTTCGAACAATCGTCAGTACTGGAGAATTGCTCTTTGCCAAGTACTTAGATATTTGCTGAGAGTAAAAATTAGGCACTCAGCAAAGCATCTCTTTCCTCAGAGTAACGCTCGGCAACGATGGACACTCAGCAAAAAACATTTTGTTGAGAGCAGGGCACTCGGCAAATTCGTAATTTTGCCAAGTGTTGAACTTCTGGCACTTGGCACTAACGGTGGCACTCGCCGTCACCATCCGCGTACTATTATGCGCCTGGAGAAAACATACAGTTATAGTTTTTTGTTAATTATTAAATTATATCACAACTTAATTTAGTTTATATAGATAAAGGTATAAAAATTATGACAATGATATATTTAATGAACTTTTTAGTAATATTTTGGTATCATATTTTTTATATACTAATAAAAATACCCATATATTGCAACAGGAGAAAGAAAAGGCTATCAAAACAATAATAGAAAACAACAGGACGTGATGTTTTATATTTATTTATGTTTTGTTCTTCACCACCTTGTTGTGACGACATCATTGGTGTAGGAGGCTAGGAGCTATTGCTAATGGGGTCAACATTTATTATTATTATTATTGTTACTACTACTACTACTACTACTACAACAACAACAATATAAACATGAGAGTATACCTTTGTTATTTTGGTTTGTCCCATTCATCAATAGAGATTGTGATTAAAAATAGGAGAGGGTCACTAAAACTGATAATAAAATAAGAAACTATATAAATGCTGATTCTAAAATTTTATTTTTATGTTGGTGTTCGAACAACAAGTGAAATTAGAATTACATGAGCAATAAGTTGATAACCTCTAGAGCTACCTGTTGCCCTGCACCATCACCATCACCATGAGGCTGCATGGGACCCAGTTAATAACGCTGACAGATCTAGAGGTGGGAGGGGGGGTGGTTAAGCCCCCCTACCGCCGCTAATCCCATGGAACTCTAAAGCCCCACCAAGAATCTTTGGGTCTGGTGTGACTGCTAGATGTGTTAGTGATAATTGACAGAATTAGTGGAGGCATTTAGTACCTACATGAGGACTCAAGTGCCATCAGGACTTGAAGGCTGCAAATATCCTGTTAGACTAGGAATATAAACAGAAGATTTTCAATTTTAGGTTAGCAAGAATCTGTGACCACCAGTCGCATGAGACGACGAGCTACCATGCTGGAACCTTGTAAGCTCTAGTTCCTTTGATGTGTAGTATAAGTACTAGTGCACTTAAGATCTTGAATACTCTCTTGTTCCAAATTATTATTCATTATGGACTTAGTTTTTGCTTCCTTTGTCTTATTTTCTTTGATTTCTCGGTGGTTACATTGCTATGGAGTATGGGATGAGTGGAAGGTACTCTGAAAATTTGATGTGTAGCTTTTGGTGTCCTGCTTTTGGAGACTATAACCAGCTAACCAAACACGGTGGATTATTCCTTTCCTTATGCCTGCATGCTTTCAGTTCAGTTCAAGCGTTAATTCAATATATTAGGCTACAACATCATATCGATCAATCTAAGTCTAGAGCCATTGGACCCAGGGCACCATCCTAGACATAGTGAATTCCTTATATCCAGCAGATAGGATGATGAGGTGTATCCATATAGATCTGCTCTGCGTTCAAGATGAGCCAGACCGACCATGTCAGCCATGAATACCATCATGCTCAATAGCATAAATGCAACCCTTGGCGAACCATCCAAGCCTCTATTGGCTGACCTAGTGCCAATGAATTGGAGACGCCGCCCACTAGAGGTTTGCTGTCACAGATCACTTAGTGTGAGCTACAGGACTAATTAGATCTCTTCTCCAAAAGTAGACACACCAGAGTTGTTCAAAGAAAGTTCAGTATTTATTGATTGTAGTGGACTTAATAACTGGACTGAAGCAAAGACATATTGATACTGAAATTGAAAGGTCGCAGTCATTGGATGCAGTACGGCCTTAAACTCAATCAAGTCTCTTTTGTGATTTTTTGTGGCACTAGCGATTAACTAGGACTTTTGATTAAGGGAGGCCGAGCAATAAGATGACAATTAGTAAATAAGATAAATACATATAACAAGTGTATGGATGAATAGTTTTTAGATATGTATTTGTTATTCATAAAAAAACCACAATATCATCAATAAAAATAGGTGAAAAGATCATTTTGGTGATGCATAATTGAATTTTGTGCTATACAATTATTTTTCACATGATACAAAAACTCATTTTTTGGGTGGTGGGAGGGGGCGTGGCCCCTCCTGCCCACTGGTTCTACCACTTCTCGGCGAGAAGGGCCAATACTTACTCTTATCTTATCTAATGTTGCATGGATTGTTCCTGTGACCCTAAGATTAATATTGCTCTTTGCCGTGCTGTTGTTCCTCGTTGCGACACTTGTCACAACCTTGCGTCCGAGTATCTTACCTGAAGCATGCTGGCTTCCCTCCGGCTATCTCTTGGTGCAACTGGGCCTAGCGCTTCATCGGTCCTAGATTTTGGCCCACCTCCTTTCACCATCGTGGCCTTCTAGGGAAGACGGTTCGCTATGTGGCAGGTCGGTTTCAGCCGGGTTCACAAAATATATTGAAAACCAGAATTTAATTTAAAAGCCAATTGCAAAAGTTGAGCCAATCACGCTATTGAAAAAAAAAATATTGACTTTTCACATGTAATTACTTTTAAACTTATATTTGGACCTCTTAAACAATCTGATAGGTGCTTCAATCTCATTATGTAAGGCTAGATTAAAGAGGATATTAATCAATTTGATATATGAATCTTTTAAAGCCTTGAAATTCCAAATTTTGTTGCTAATTTTATTGTTGAACATCGCTTTAATGTTGAAGATGATATTGAGATTGATTATATTACTCTTACTCCATAGAAGATTTATTTTGATGAATCAATTTGTAAAAGGGAGCAAGGCCTTGGTGTTGTGCTTGTTTCTCCCAATAACTTTGTTTTTGAGACCTCTAGTCTACTGAACAATCAAGTCGACTATGAAGCCTTGCTATTCAGTTTAAAAGTTTTACAATCCATGGAAATGTGGCATGCAGAAGCTTTGTTGATGTTTCTAGTTTTAAAGTGGTTATAATCCATGGAAGTGAAGCACATGAAAGTTTTTTGGTACTTCTTTCATCATATTCCTACTAGGCATGTGAACTGTAAGGGCCAATATATTAGCACAAAGAGTATCAGACTACCACACTACTAAATGATTTCACGAGACACCACCTATAAACTATAACCATAGATGGTCACAAAATTCAACCATTTTCTAAAGTACCTGAGGGTTTACGAAGAAGGTGAACAATTTATTTACGGAGGCAGTCAAAAATCATCTCTCCTAAAATGGATTTACAGAGACAGGCCTCTTAAGAGGCTCGTTTCCTATGCACACCCGCAAGGTGCATATAAGCCGTGGCCCATCCTCGTTACTAGGTTCATATTTATACGTACAAGGACTCTAGGGTTTCTCCTTAGCTCTCTCCCATCATCTTTGTCTAGACTCATGTCGGCCTCTTTGTGTTTCTCTCACACGCCTCTGTCAACCTCACCTCTTTGTCTTTCATGTGCCTCTTGTGGTGGTGCTCTTAGCGGTGGAGTGTCCAATAGCAATGGCCACACACCAGCAGCGGAAGCCTCGGTGGCGGGCACGGGGCCACGTGCCCGGTGGCTAGGGTTGTGTGCCCTTGGCAAGTTTGGTGAGGAGGAGCACGAATCCGATGTGGAGGAGCTTGTATTCGGCGGTGGCACTCTCCGGTGACAGGCACTACGGCTGTGGTGAGGAGCCCAGATCCAGTGAGGAGGAGCTTAGATTCCGCGTTGCACCAGAGTAATTCATGACGCTCAATCCATGATGATATTTGAAACCATCGTAGATGATGCATAGTGATGGTTTTTTGGTGATCCATGACAGAAAATTTTCATCACGGATTTACAGGTTTCTTGTAGTGGTGGAGGGTGGAGGCACCAAAGTAAGGCGAGGCAAGGAGTGCGGATCGACAACACAACAACATGCTATAGATGCTGCTAGTGGTCCAAATCTAGGCCCAGAACTAGTTGGACACCGAGGCTTTTTTTATTTTAATTAACCAAGGCGGGCCTATGTAAAGCATGACTATCACGAACTTTTGAATGGAGGCGGACAAGATGCCCGCCTCAGAAATCTAAATTGACCATTTGCAAAAAGGTTTGTGCACTAGTGTACCATGACCAGAAGTGACATGGATTCACTAATAAAGGCTTTCTACAAAAACTAACTTAGCCAGTTTAACCGGCCAATCCGGTTTCCCTACTACATGTTGTTTAACAATGCTATCTTTGGGAACATACTACCTACGTTTGGAGTCTTTCCACAGTGTGAGGATATACAAGAGTGGTGACCATTCATTTCATCTTTAGATGTTGTATATATATTTGGATATTTTCGTCAATAATGAATGGAAAAATAATAAAAGAAATTACTTTTTCAGTTTTTCTCCTCCATTTGTTCTCGAAGATTCGCTGAAAACATGCCACAATTCTCGATAGTGCAGTCGCAGAGGCCAAAACTATTCCTTTTCATACTGAAAGGAGATCGAACCACATTGGTTTCTGTTTGTGCGACATGAATGCAAGGAAATTACACTTGTTCTTAATTAATTTCAGTGTGGGTACCCCAGAATTTCCACCATATCTGTTTCCTACAAGACTTAAAGCAGCAATTTTTGGTAAAATTTCTAACCATGCATCTGTCAGCTCACAAAGACCCGCCCTGTAATAGCTCTGTCGAGGTACCGGAATGTAGGAAATTCTATTAGCAGCAAAGTATTGTGATGTCCGCTTCTGCAATTTCAATATACTAAGATTCAGGCAAATATTAATGTGATTCCTATAGAACCTTTTGAACTCTAGCGGCGTTCTCATATAAACAAAGGGTATATAGAATTATAGATGTGACATGTGTGGGCATCCTCTAAATTAGGATGCTAGTGGCTTCGGCACCTCCCTGATGAGGACGTTAAGTTTAACCTTGCTGTACATGGTGCGGATCCTTCCGACAAACTCCACGATCTCCGATGAAATAGGGGTAGATGACACCGTAATGTCTAATCTTTTAAGGGCTAACATGTTGCATCTAGACAGCAACACCTCAATAAATTCTTGCTGTTGAGCTGAGCCTGTAAAGAAACTGATTTCTATCTCTTCAAGTGAATCCAAGGTGATGTCATCCGACTTGTAACTCTCTGGCAGAAGACAAGGGCAACCTGGCGTAGCACAAGATGATACCTGACAATAATAAGTAAAAAAATTGTTAGCACACACTAATGTTTTGGGTTTAGTCCTTGTTTTCCTTTGTGAAACAAAATTTCTGCATAGCACTTGCGTCGACTATACTAACAACTATGAATCAGCTGCCTCTTCTCTTGTTCTCCTCACATGGTATATATGTGTGGACTAAATAAATCCAACCATCCAACATTTGTTTGAATGGAAGAAAAGGGCTTTTAATTAGTTAGCCGATGTGTTGTGGAATTGCGTCAACAGCTAAATGAATTTCCTTTTTCTACTTACCATGTATAAATGTGAAATGTAGAGGTGTGATCTAATTCACTATATAAATTAGTTTATAACAAATGCCTTTTAAACTTAATAACTTATATATGTATCATCTTATAAAAATTACCCAATCCTTTGATCATGAGAAAACTATGCTAAAGTGATAAATATGAGTCCCTTATATTCTGTCAGTGCTATTGGCTAAGTTCCTTGATAGCAAATACATGTCAATATGGAAACTCTCAGAAAAGTTAAAAGTACACAAGTTACCTTCGATTCAGTACGCCGGCGACTAATTAATAATTTCAACTTCCTGATACAGCTGCATCTCCTTAGGAGATACAACATCTTTGGTAAAATTCCATGGTTATCCTCCCTCACTAACTTAATAACAAGGGTTTCACATACAGGAAGCTTGTCCATTTTCTCCAGGAAGGTCACATATCCTGCTATATCCTGCCAAAGGCACAATGAGAAGATGAAATCAGAAAAATATTATTCATGCACTACTACACAAAAGATTTTGCAAGGCACTTGAAAAATGAGCTCGGAGGCGGTTTTAGGAAAAAACCGCCTCGGTTAATCAGTTCCAACCGAGGCAATCCACCGGCGCAGCAACCGCCTCGGTTAATACATTAACCGAGGCGGTTTTTATTAGAAAACCGCCTCGGTTAATCACAATTAACCGAGGCGGTTATTGTAAGGAAACCGCCTCGGTTAATGTATTAACCGAGGCGGTTGTGTTATAATACCCGCCTCGGCAAATTTTGGGCCCAAACAGCCCATCCAAGCCCAATAACAGACCTCTTGTATATATAGCAGCGAACACCCCAAACCCTAACTCCCTCCCTCTCTTTCTCTTCCCCCTCCTCAGCCGCCGTCACTCTCTCTCCCTCCCTCCCTCTCTCTCTATCTCCCTCCCTCCCTCCCTTCTCTTCACCTTTCGGGCGCGGCCCGGCACCCTCGGCCCCGGTGCGGCCTTGCGCAGCGGCTCCCATAGAAGCGCGGGCGGCCCCAGGCGGGCAGGCCGCGGCTCCCCTGGCGGCCGTCGGCCCCCCGGGCGGTGCGGGGCCGGCCCCCAAGCGCGGCTCCCCGGCGGCCGTGCGGCCCCCCACCGGCGCTTGGCGAGACCCCGGTGAGCCTCCCGGCGTGGCTTCCCAGCGGCGCCCTGGCGGCTGTGGTGCAGCCCCCTCGCGTAGCGCCCCGGCGGCGGCCATCTCCCTCTCTTCTCAGGTACCGGCGACGCTCCCTCTACTCCCCTCTCCAGATCCGGTGGCGTAGCTATCTCTCTGTGGTGTGGAGGGCCAGATCCGGTGATGGTGGGTGGCGGTGGCGGTGGCGGCGACCGCCGCCGTTCATGGAAGGTATGCCCTCTCTCTCTCACCAGATCCGTCCCTCACCATCTCCCTCCCTACAGGAATACCGGATCCAGCGGCGGCAGTGGGCGGTGCGGGGGTGGCAAGGCCGGACCGGCGGCGGTGGATCCACGGCCGAAGCTCGCTTGGCGGGGGCGCGGCGCGGCGGCGCCTCCTCCTCCTGGATGGGCTCGGCGGGCCCATGGATGGGCTCGCCGGGCTTTTTCTTTTTTTTTGTTTTTTTAATTGATTAACCGAGGCGGGTATAGAACCGCCTCGGTTAATACTCACATTTACTGTGACCTTTCATTGGAGGCGGTTACAAAAACCGCCTCGGAAAATCGATTTTAACCGCCTCGGAAAAGATTTGTGTAGTAGTGATGCTCAGAAAATCACCAAAGTTTCGGCTCTAATGGTTGGAATGGAGATCACATTATTTTATTTTTCATAAAGGATACCCCACGCATTCTAAGACAATATCTATATATGAAAACCAGAGTGCGGTACAATGGTCACAAGTAGTAACTAAGCTGTTCTTTTTTTTTTTTTTTTTTGAATGGGACAATAAATTAATAATAATAACTAAGCAATTCATGTATCAGATCATCTGATGAGAGCTAAATTGTAGGAATCTTTTGTAGGTTGTTTTAGTTTTGTCCTAAGTCATGTGTTCGACCATTTTATAGAAGAATGCACCAAACTTCAAGTTAGTTTCATTAAATTCACTAAGAAATAGCAGATGTCTTGTGTGGAACATTCCCAAGGGATTGTGGAACATTCCATGCATGTCATGTATCATAAAAGGCGGACTCAGGAAAAAATAAGGACAAACAACGAAAGGCAAAACAAAACATCGATCATCTCAATGAGTGAGACAGCAAAACTGGCTTACAATTTTTAGAATACAGAGAGCACACGTACAAACGTACCATATCTAGTAGTAGGAGAGAAACTTCCAGCTCACTGGCAGTATCGAATCTCTCCACCAGCCGTATGGACGAGTTGGGGATTGGAAGACAGGTTGAATAGTGCATGATGGATAACGACTGAAGATGCCGACGACTGCCCACAGCAAGCTGGTGGCGATAAGGATCATAATTGCCATGCCAATCAATCTTCTCCAGCTTCGGGGCGACAATGCAAGCCTCAGCAGGTTCAAGCATAACAATCTCTCGGAGCATTGGGGCTGCAACCTCCAGCTTGGCGGTGGAAGAGGCTTCGTAGTCGAGACACTCGAGAGATCCCGAGTGTATGGACACTTCAGAGACGGGGGCGAGTCTCGACACATAGACACCAAGCTTCAGCAGGCGCGGGCACCGCGGAGAAGACACGACGCGCCCGAGCTCGCCGCCGTCCATCTGTTTGCACGATATCCTCAGATCAGTCAGCGCCGAGAAGGAGCCCGTCTGCGGCAGCCGGAGAACGAATAGCTCCTGGACGTTGAGGCGGAAGCTGAGGTCGATCTCCGTAGCTCTCTCGCAGAGGGGCAGCGCGAGCTCCTCGTTCCCAATGCCACGGTTCCTCTCGCGGAGAGATTTCATGGCGAATTGGCTGATGCCGATGGAGAGCTTGCCGGCGAGGCGGCGCTGGGAGGCGAAGCGCAGCCACGGAGCGATACGGTCGGCGTGGACGTCGAATCTTTCGACCTCTCGCACGCCGATCTCGAGGCTGTGGAGGGTAGGCGCGGCGTAGGAGTCGAGGGCGGCGTCGATGGCGTCGAGAAGGGCCGAGGTCGGCCGCGGAGGACGAGCTCCGGCATGCGGGCCCAGACGCCTCGCCATCGGCGGGAGAGGACGCTGGTGCGCGCGGCGGCCGCGGCGGACGGCAGCCGGATGAGGATGGTGTGCAGAAGCTCGTCGGGGAGGCCGCTGATGAGGTCCTCCGCGTCGCGGCAGCAGATGGCGTGCGGCTGCGGCTCCATGAAGAAGGCAAGTTGATGATTGCGAATCGTAAGCTAGTTAGGGTTCTGGAGTCCGGGACTGCTGCCTTTGTATATATATGTATGAAAAAAAGTTCATTTTTTAATTTTAAATTACATAGTACAACGACGCGCACGCACAACCTGCTTTTGGTTCAATGACTATTCTTCGAGTCCTATTTGAACTCTAAAAACATCTATCAAAGGTGTTTTAATTTATTTCATGGTGTGTTTTTTCAACATTTGTTCAATTTTGAAGATATGGTAAACGCATGCATGATAAAGTTTTCAAAACACATTAAACGTCTATAAGCTTATATAAAATTTCAAAAAAATTGTAAAAATAGGTTGGACATGGCAAACTTAAAAAAAATATTTAAAACTCATGAAGATACATTAAAAATGTTTTTTGGAGTCCTCTTGGAACTCTAAAAACCATCTATCAAAGGCGGTTTTATTTCATAGAGCTTTCATCATTTTTTTTAATTTTGAAGATAAGATAAAAGACCATGGTTGTCCTATTCCTCACTGAATTAATAACAAGTGTTTCACATACAGGAAGCTTTGCATCCAATAGTTCAAAGACATACATCCTCGATTCAATCGACAAGACCAAGATTACCAAGCATGACCTCAACACAACATAAGCCTCAAAACACGTGCAACAGAATCAAATCTATATCTATATCTATACCTAATACCTAATACCTATACCTATACCTAACACCTAATACAGGGGAGAGGTTTCTCCTCCCAAATTTTCGTCCGGCCCATTCTACCAATTTCTCTCTTTTAGCCCTCCACTCCAATTTCAGTCCGGCCCATTCTTTTGGCCCAACGGCCTAACCTTACTATGGTCGCACGCTGAATGGAATCAGCCCACGCGGCATCCCGTCTCCTCCCTCCCGCACGGCACGACGTTCGCCGCCTCTCGATTCACACGCGGGGCGGCCTCCACGCTCACCCGTGGAGGCGGCGGCGGCGGCGGCGTGTCTCCTCTCTCCTGCACGGCACGACGTCCGCCGCCTCTCGATTCACCCGCAACGGCGGCGGCGTGTCTCAAGCACGACCGGTGTGGCGGCACCGTGGCGCGGTGTGCCCTGCGCACTCACCTGATGCAGCGCCCGCGCGCGTGCCTGCGCGGGATGGCCTGCACACACCTGGCGCGCCGCGCCGCCCGCCACCGCGACGGCCGCAGTCACCGCCACCACCGGAGCCAATGTGCGCAACACAGGGCTGCGTCGGCCTCCCAGCAGCGGACGCTCGCCGTTGATGGCTCCGTCGTCTTCCGGTCTCCGTCACTGCGTATTCGTGATGTTCCCGTCCATATTGGGTGGTTGTCCGCCTCGAACTCGATAGGGTGTGAAAGGGTAGGCGCGGTGTTGTAAAAGATTTGGGGTGGAGCTGTTGCTGCGACAGGGAGGTGGAATTGGGAGCGAAAGTCGAGAGGAGTTCCGACTAAAGGGCACGGTCTCCGTCGAAAGGCGACGCGGCAGAAGTCGAGAGGCGTCTGAGGGGGCGGAAAGCGGGCTGTGGCTTCCCTGTCTCCTTTCCGTGTTCCCTTCGGTGTCTCCGTACGCGTGGCGACCGTCCATTGGTTCTCGCTGGGTCATTGTGTTATTCCCGTCCGCAGAACACGGAAAGGACTAAGGAGACATACCTGCAAGCCGATGGAAGGCGTCGTAGTCGCCCGACTAGACGGTGTCGCCGTGGAAGGCGAACGACTCGAGCGCGGGCGCGTGGACCTGGAGCTCTCGCACGCCCGGGCACCGCACGATCTGCAGGGCCCGCAGCGCCTCGCCGCCGGCGATCCGAACCGATCTGAGCAGGTCGCAGCTCCTCAGGCTGAGGCGCTCGAGCGCGCGGCAGGTTGACGCGATGCCCCGGACAGCCTCGTCTGTGACGTCGGCGTGGCTGAGGGAGAGCCAGCGGAGGCCCGCGAGCCCGGCCGGGCTGGGTGGAACGGAGGCTGAAGCGGCACAGCGCCAGGCGTTCCAGTGAGTTCGTCAGGTCGACCTCCACCTCCATGGCGCCTCTCGCCACGGCGGACGCGACCCACCCGACGACGTCCCGCTCGAACGCGCCGGTGCCGGTGCCGCCCGTCGGCGGCGGCGGCAGCGACGTAAGCGCCACGCGGAACACGTCGAGAGGCGCACCGTGCTCGGCGTGGAGCCGGAGACAGCGGCTCACCGTGGCCGCCGCCCGCGCCGGCTGGTGGCCGCTTGCGAAGTCGCGGCCGGTGAAGTCGAGGACCCGGGAGGAGGCGAGCGCGCGGAGCCACGTGCGCGCCCAGCGCCGGGACAGGGCGCTGGTGCACGCGGCGTGCTTGAGTGGGAGGCCGCGGAGGATGGAGTGGAGGATGTCCTCGGGGAGCCTGCTCAGGCGGTCCTCCTCCCCATCCTGTTCCTGTACCTCGGCGATGGCTCCACGCTTGCTCCGGTGGTGCCGGTGCCGGTGCGATTTCATCTCCGTGCAGTCATGCACCCTCCCCACCGACCACCCCGCCGACGTGCTGCACCACTCCGTCGCGCGGGACATCGGGAGGAAGCTCCTCAAGAACTAAAAGGCCTGGTGCTCCTACCTCGGCAAGAGGCAGCACGTCCATGTGCCCAGCCGCCGCCGCAGTGGTCGAGGCGCAGCGAGAACCAATGGACGGTCGCCACGCGTACGGAGACACCGAAGGGAACACGAAAAGGAGACAGGGAAGCCGCAGCCCGGAAAGCGACGGCGATGCAGCAGACTCTCCCAGCTTCAGGACGTCGTGCGATCACAACTCATCGTGAAGATCTGCTGCCGATATGTCCCTCTTAGGCTGGGTCGGTGGTGCACGGCACGAGCTCGAGTACTGCGACGCGGAGGCGGCAGGTGGGAGGGAGGTACACCGTTAACTTGCGCAAGTGCCGGTTGCCGCTTCTCGTCTTGTTTGGAAGCGGAGTGAAGGGGTTCTGAGGCGACGAGGAATCAGGACAGCAAGGTACGAATCTGTCCCGGCACAACCCATTGTGATCCCTCCTTTTGGATGGCTGTCAGCTTCAAGAAGACCTGAGAACTGAGAGATTTTGATATTTCCTTCCAATAGCAACTAACTTGAAGATGGTGCAATTTTTTGATCGACAGGCTCGTTTAGCTTGAGCTCTGTCTGTCCGACTGTCCCCATGTCTTTTTTTTTTTTTTGAACGTAATGGCAGGAGCTCTGCCTTTCAATTAAGATAGAAAAAGAGGTTTATGTACAGAGAAAATGGGGCAACACCCCAATTAAGATTACAGAGAGTTTATGTGATATGACCGACTCCCCAAGCTATAGCCCTCTTTCTTTGCTCGATGTCCTCTTTTACTCTCAAGGCCACTTGCATTGCTGATTCATGGCGATTGCTAAAAAGTCTTCTGTTTCTTTCCTTCCATATGTTCCAAAGCGTGTAGATCACCATTCCGTTGAAGTGTCGTTGTTCTTGTTTGGCTATCTTGGATGCTGCTCCTTCCCACCATGACTTAAGGTGAGGTGGTGGCTGAGTGGGGTGAATAACCTGCACATCAAAGTGCTCCCATGATAGAATATGGCTCCACACTGCCTTGGTGAAAGGGCATAGGAGTGATAGATGAAGACACGTTTCCAAAGGTCCATTACATAGGGCGCATTGATCCTCATGAGGCCAACCTCGCTTCTGTAGATTGTCTGCTGTTAGGATTTTTTTCCCGCACTAGGATCCAAGCAAACACTTTACCTTTGTTTTCTGCATGTGCTTTCCATATGAGTTCACTCTGGAAATCGCCGTAGGAACCTCTAAACTGGATCCTATATGCCGAGTGGGTGGAGTAAGAGCCATCCGGAGTCCATCTCCAGACTATGGAGTCACGAACGCCCGGTGTCAGCTGGATATTTTGGAGCCTTATCCATAGGGAGACAAACTCCTCAATTTGGGCCATGGTGGTGATTCTGCCTCTTAGCGCTCTAATCCAATTGTTGTTTTGAAGTTCATGTTGTACCGATTTGTTTTTCCTTCTAACCAACTCGAACAAGTGTGGTGCTAGATGTTTGGGGGCTTCACCCTCCAACCAACTATTGTGCCAGAAACGAGCCTTTGCGCCATCACCGACCGTGACCTTGGTTGATATGTTGAAGAGTAACCGGTCGATCTCGTTGCAAGGTAGATCTGTTCCTGCCCAAGGTTTGGATTCCTCCACCCAATCTTGCCACAACCATCGGAGGCGAAGAGCTCTACCAAATTTTTCTAAATCTGGTATTCCCAAGCCGCCAAGGTCTTTAGGTGCAGCCACTGTTGGCCAGTTTACTAGACAGTGGCCTCCACTTGCATTCTCTTCACCTTTCCATAGAAATGATCTCCTAATTTTGTCAATTTTCTTCCTCGCCCAGGCTGCAAGGGGGAACACCGTAAGGTGGTAGGTCGGCATGGATGAGAGTACTGAGGAGACTAGAGTGAGGCGACCTGCCCTGTTCAGCCATCTCCCTTTCCATCCCGGCAATCTTTGACCAATGCGCTCAATAAGCGGTTGTACATGAAATGCTTTCAAAAAAAGAGAGAAGAAAACTGTAGATACTCAAAAACTAATTAGTAAAGCAGAGGCCTAAAAGAATTTGCAGATAGTTAGTTGCTAAGATCAGCTCGAGGTGCTAGATACTCGGTTTTTTCTGCTTTTGTTGAGGTTTGACAATTCAGACAATCGTATTCGAGTAAGCCCTCTGACCTATTCATATTTCAATTTACTTATTCCGAGTCTCAGCTTGATATTTTGTTGAAAAAATAGCAACACCTATATCTCTTATGGTAGGATATATCTCTTATGGTAGGCATTGATATAATTACCAGCTCTGCGTACATTGCTGGTTCTTGTATGGAAGCTGACATCATCGCTCCAATTTGTGACATGCTTCAGCAACACCTATGTTATGGACTAATGTTTTACCTCTGGCTGTGAATGAAAATACAGTTAGTTGTAGGTTCATAAAAAAGAGGTGTGCTTGTGCAAGACATTTGCTTCAAAAAAGGATGAATACTACTTTGATGAGAAACAGGTCTACTTTTTGTTGTTACAATGTCCAGTAAAACTGAATTTTAATCTACTAGAAAGTGCTGGTTTCTCTCGTTCCAATCCATACTACGTTGTCCAGTAAGGAAAGGTAAAAACTATTCACCAGTCACCTGTTCATGTATTCAATCTATTCAGATATTACATGGACAAATTTATCAACTGTAGATTGCATCCCTTACCCTAATGAAAGGTTCTGAATGACTGGAGCTTCTCAAAGATACTGGTGGTACACGTGTTTAGTAGGATAATATACTGAAGGAGAGTTTGAATATAATGACCGTAACGGGTAGTTTGAAACTTTGAATCACCACGATTGTTTACAAATCTTGTCAAAATACCAAATCAAACTGATATGTTGAGATGGCAATTCCTCTTACAAGCAGCCAACAAAAAAGGAAAGACTGAAGAGTACTTGATGAAGAGGAAAAGACTGAAGAAGTACCAGCAGCTGGACAAACAGAGAAGATGGCCTGACATTGTAGAATAACACCAGCCGGAATCATCTGAACCTACATCCAAAGCTGATCAATCCGTTTGGTTGATTCCAGCCATCCAGTATCAATACATCCTCGTAGTGCTTGGTTATTTGTAGCACATACATTCCTAGACGAGTGCATGCCAAACCACCCCATGACACAGCTCAAGTGAATCCTCAAACCAAACTGTCTGTTAATGACGCAAATAATGAATTAGCTTCGGTTGAAATAGCTTGACTCAAAAAGGAACGAAGGCCTTGGGATAGACTTTGATGAACGAATGATGATCTCCTGGGTTGTCTCGTACCCTGAGTAAGAAATCTCACTTTTTACAGAGCATAGAACTGTAGAAGCACTAGGTTTTGAAATGCTTGTTTCATCACCTTTTACAGCTGATGCATCTTTGTTTTTACTCACTCATTTTGTAGTCAAGAGCATACAATTGGTTATGTCTTACTTATGTTTAGTACCGGTGTAAAAGAGAGTAAAACATAAATATATAAGGTACTATTTTCTCATCATTATTTCTAATAAGTATTTAATATTTTTTCCCGTTGCAACGCACGGGCATGTTTGCTAGTTGACATAAATTTGCAGTATACTTATTGGCCCTCAACAATCCTTAATGTTCTCATAGAAACTAAAGGGACAGGGTATGTGAGTATGTGACACATGGGCACCCTCTATATTTGGCTTCGAAACCTTCCTGTTCACGTTAAATTGGACCTTGCTATTTGGATGACATAGTTGCCGCGGATCCTTTGGACAGCCTCCATGATCTCCGTAGAAACAGGGGCGAATGACACAGTAAAGTCTACCCCTTTTAAGGGTGGTTACCATGTTGCATGGAGACAACAATAACTCCACATATTCTATTTGTTCAGTTGAACCTGTAAAGATATCGATTTCTATCTCGATCTTCAAGTGAAATAAAGGTGATGCCATCCAACCTGTGATTCTCTAGCACAAAACAAGGGCAATCTGACGTAGTATAGGATGATATCTAAAAAATTATGTTATACTCGGTTGTGTCACATGGGCGGAGCCAGGTATCTGGCAAGCCTCGGCAGCCGCCACACCTAAAATTTGTACAAAAAAGCAAGTATATGTGTATGTCATATATATACGTGAATAGATGATGGATGTACATAGCAAACCCAACGTAAAGATATATGTTAATCCATCTAGGAGCCCACAGATATATCTTGTTTTAACCGCCTGCTCCGCCCATTTCATATGAGAATGTTGGACTCCTTGAAGGAAAGGATGCTCACTTATTTTGGACCGGTGAGTGTGCATTTATACAATTTTTTAGTGAGATATTGCATAGTTGCATTATCAATTTTTTTGGGGAGGGGGGGTGCAGTATAGATGTTTGATCTCTTTAAAAACTTCGCCACACCTGTAAAACTTTCCTGCCTCCGCCAGTGGTTGTGTCAACTAGATCAATCATATTGCATTTGTTTCAATTTTTTTTAAAAAGCACTATTAGTCAGCTTATGTATTGCAGCATTGCATATAGTTCAACTGCTAAATGCATTTACTTTTCTAGCATGTATAGCTAGCGAAATGCGGAGGTGTCATCTAACTTATTTCCTTTGCTTCAAATTGTAAGTCATTCTGATTTGGACGGGAGGGACTAGGGAGTATTATATAGGTACAATTTGTAACTAATGATTTACAAACTTATTAATCTACAAGTATCATCATGCATGCAAAAGATACCTGATAGGATTTTTTTTTAAGACCATGTGAAAACTTTGCTAAGTTGAAAAATATTAGTCCCTGATATACACTCAGGCAAGTACTAAGGCTAAGTTCCTCGAACCTTGATAGCAGAGATCACATGATTCAAAACACATATCATTGCTACAATGAATTAGAGTCACACGTAGAGTTAAAAGATTAGAAGTTACATTAGGTGGAGTGTGCCCATCAAGACGTAGCTTCAGTTTCTTGATACAGCCACATCACCTAAGGAGACGCAATATCACTGCCGCAGGGACATGGTGATTCACCATCAAATGAATAACAAGGGTTTCACATATAGGTAGCTTGTCGACTTTGGAACGGAAAAAAGATTGGCCTCATTGATGAATTATAAGAATGATAGGAAAGTTGATATTAACTCGCATCTCTATTCTCTACTAGAGCTATCAGGCCAAAACAGGTCGAGAGCATGTCTGCATGAGGCCATAACAAACTAGTGCCTACTAGGATCATAATGGTCAATCCATTCAACCTTCGCCAGCTTCGGGGCGACAGTGCAAGCCTCAACAGCCACACATTAATGTCTTGTACCATCTGGGGCATCATCAACCTCCAGCTTCCCAGTACTTGTTCTGTACTCCCCTACGTTCACAAATAATTTATTTTTTTGACTTTTTAACAACTATGTTTGATCATTCGTCATTTTTAAAAAAATTATATATATTATGAAATAATTAAATCATTATTAAAAAGTATCTCTAATGATAATATAAATCATAACAAGATACATGATACTTATATAAAAATTTTAAATAAGACAAATGGTCAAACATAGAGAAGTTATTTGTGAATGGAGGGAGTATATTGGAGACATTACAGAGATTCCAAGTTATTTGTGAATGGAGGGAGTATATTGGAGACATTACAGAGATTCCACGCGCACACAGGCGTCGCGAACAGGTTCGAGCCTCAGTAGAAAAATATCGAGCTTCCGCAGGCACAGAGCCGCGCGGAGGAGACGACGCCTCCACCCCCCACCAACCACCCCCCACCCCCCTTGAGTAGAAAAAAAAGAAACTCGAGAACCAGACATGTTAAGCTACAAAATCCAGTCGAAACCGAGATTGCCACAATCTGAAAGTTAACATTCAGTAGAAACAGGAGACAGCAGAATCTGGAGATGCCAAACACAACAGCTAACAAAGCTCTTGTCAACCAATTTAATCTCAGGCAATATCAGCTGTTGCAACAAAAAAAAACAAAAACATATCAAACACAGATTTAAGTTCAAAGATCACAACTTATTCACGATTAACCAAGAAAGTTTTAAGTAGAACACATTGGGGCACAACTGATCCATGAAATCTAAGTCAGCTACTCAGCCACAACGCAAACGACACAGATGTACTTCAAAGAAGTCACCCTCCACAATGGATACAGAAGGCACCAGACAACCCAGGCACAGGAGCAGCTTCGATGATCAATGGCTTACTGACCACCACTGAGACAGAGCACCAGGCAGAGTGAGTATGACACATGGGCGCCCTCTATATTATGGCTTCCAGCACTTCCCGTTAAATCGGACCTTGCTGCTTGGAGGACACATGCTGCAAATCCTTTGGACAAACTCCATGATTTCCGAAGAAACAGGGCCAGACAGCACTGTAAACTCTACCCTTTTAAGGATTACCATGTTGAATCTAGACAGCAACAACTCCACAAATTCCATTTGTTCGGCTGAACTTGTATAGCAACCGAATTCTATCTCTTCAAGTGAATCAAAGGTGATGTCATCCAACCTGTAATTCTCTGGCAGATGACAAGGACAATCCAACGTAGAACAGGATAACATCTGAAAAATAAGTAAAAAAAAAATGTTAGCAAACAGGACATGTATAGAAACAAATGCAATACAACACCATTCACCCTTTGGGGAGGGGAGCATCAAACTTGGTTCATCTTCACAAGCATGTGTATGATATATACAAGGCCATGTCACAGACTCACAGGCACATGTATGTGATACATTTCATTTGTTTCAAATTTCAAACAGAAAATCTCAGTTAGTTAGTTAATGTGTCCTAACATTGTGTTCAGCTGCTAAATGAATTTCCTTTAGCATATATCGATGGAGAAATGAGGTGGGGTCATCTAATTTATTATAAATAACTATAATTTTTTATAACTAATGACTTCAACACTAATTAATTGATATGTAACTTCATGTAAAAGTTATTACCTGGTAGGAATTATTTTTTCTCTTGACCACGAAAAAACCTTGCTAAAGTGATAAATATCAGTGCCAGATATAGTGTCAATCAAGACCTATTGCTAAGTTCCTTGGTAGCAGAGGTTCACATGATTAAAAATTCATATTATTGCTACAAGAGTCCCCCCCAATAGTTAAAAACTTGGAAATTACCTCCGATGGAGTACACAGACTAAGCATTAATTTCAACTTCCGGATCCATTTGCATCTCCTAAGAAGATACAACATCATTGGTGTAACAGCATTAGCATGATGATACGTCATTACAAAAACAACAAGGATTTCACAAATAGGGAGCTTGTGCATTTCCTTCAGTAAGGTCGTATATGCTGCTATTCCCTGCCATGGGCACAAAATTCATTGAGGTTAATGATAAGATGGAATCAGAAAATATCAGTAGTTAGGCATGCAAAAATTTTAATGCTTCAGCTCTCTTGAATGGAATAAGATTGGCTCTATTGACTGATGCATTGCAAGAATAAGAATTAGAGCAGCTCCAACCATATTAAAAGAGCACTCATAGTATATTTTATTCAATAAGAAGCACAGAGGATGATAAGCTAGCTCACATGAAGAGCACACAGTTTCCTATGACCTATGTGTCTATGCTTACACATTTTATCTTTTTAAGTTCATATGAGTGAGCAAGTTGACTCTATATTGTTGAGGGTGCCCTTATAGTAACATTAATTTTGATTCATGTGTGCAGAAGAGCTATAACAGTTCTTAAGGATACATAAGCAACAGCTGCAAGGGAATCAGGTACACGGGTTTCCACTTTTCACTAATAAGTAATGTCTGAAATTTTGTTAATTTTTGGCATTGAGTTCAGCTTGGCTACCCATTACAAAACTGTAGAATCTTTTATATCGTTTCCAGATGCAACATCCAAAACAATAATCTTTGATTGAGTTCAGAAGATGTAAACAGTCGTACCTTCTCAAGTGCGAGATAAAAAGTCAGCTCACTGGCTGTATCAAACCTCTCCACCAGCCGTGTGGACGAAGTTGTGACCGAGTGACTGATGGATAGCGACCGAAGGTGGCGCCCTGGCCCTGCCACAACAAACTGGTGTCTGCCAGGATCATAGGTGCCAAGCCAGGCAATCTTATCCAGTTTCGGGGCGACGACTCTGCAAGCCTCATGTGTTAATGACACAGAAATCTCTTGCAGCATTGGGGCTGTCACCTCCAGCTTGCCTCCGATTGAGTGGCAGTTGAGACACTGCAGAGATTCCGAGCTAATGGAGACCTCGCAGATGGGGACGAGGACCGACACAAAAAGATAGAGATTCCGCAGGCGCGGACACTGACGAGAAGAGAGGACACGCCCCAGCTCGCCGCCGTCCATTTGGCGGCATGCTATATTCAGATCGGTCAGCAACGAGAAGGAACCGGTCGGCGGCGGCCGCAGGGAAAAAGTCGAGACGTAAAGGTCGATCTCCGTAGCTCTCGCGCAGATGGGCAACGCAAGCTCCTCCTTGCTGTCCCCATAATCGTTCCTCAGGTGGAGACGGAGACTGAGCTTGCCAGCGACGCGCTGGGAGGCGAAGCGGAGCCATGGAGAGATACGGTGCGCGGGGAGGTCGCACCGGTCGATTCCCCTTACGTCGATCTTGAGGCCACGGAGCGTGGGTGCGGCGGGGGGCTCGAGGGCGGCGTCGATGGAGTCGAGGAGGGCCGAGGTCGTTGTCGCAGGATCAGTGCTGCTGTCGAAGACGAGAGCCGGCATCGGCGGCATGTTGTCCCAGACGCCTCGCCAGCGGCGGGAGAGCACGCTGGCGCGCGCGGCGTCCGCGGCGGACGGCAGGCGGCTAAGGATGATGTACAGAATGTCGTCGGGGAGGCCGCTGATGCGGTCCTCCGCGCCTCCGCCGCGGCGGCGGATGGCCGGCGCCTCCATGGGTGATTACGATTGGGAATCCATCGAGTAGGGTTCGGGAGGGATTGCCTCTATTGCAGTCTTTTTTATTTTTTTTTAAGAGGGTACAACGAGGACGCCACAAACTCACACCACACACACACCCGCTCACACCACACGCACACACACGCGTGCGCGTCCTCATACACATACAAGACAGAGATTGGGAGGTACAAGATCTCCAGTGCGCGGGAAACGCGCAGTACCACTCACGCATATGTAAACCCTAGACTAGACCGGAAAAATCCGGAGCTTAAATGGGGAAAACCCTCAAAATGGGGAAAAACCCCGTGGGCCCCGCGAGTCGAACCCGCGACCGGCCGTTCGCTCACCTGGCGAACGGACCAACCGAGCTACCGCTCGGTGCTCACCTCTGTTGCAGTCTCTGTAATCTTCCGTCGACTGGGGCCGGATTCGAACGGTCGGCCTGCCACGGCCCACCAAAAATAGCCCAAAGCACATCAGGGTGTGAAGCACTGAACGCTTTGGCTTCTTTTTTTTTAATAACCATGAACGCTTTGGCTTCAGGACAGGGAAAAAGTTTATCTTTTCTTCTTCAACTTCTGCGAAAGTCCATTTTTTCTCTTTAAACTTTAAAATCAGACAAATAGTATCTCTTAATTTTTTAAACCATACACTTTTTTCCTCACTAAAGTGGTTTTGATGGTGGTTTGCTACGGTGACCGTGATTTTATCTTTTCCTCTTAATTTATTTTGGCAAAAAAAATAACAATCATAGTAAATTAAAAAATATATAAAATAGAAAATCTATTTTTTTGGACCCACATAAGTACATTGAATATATAATATAGGATGCTTTAGTACAATGTTTTTGCTAGTCTATTTTATTGATTTTGGCTAACTATTTAAAAAATCATAGTAAATCATGACAAAATCATATAATAAAAATCTATTTTTTTAGACTCCACATGAGTAGATCTATAAGTGAACATATAATATGGTATATTTTAAAATAAAGTTCTTGCTATAGCTTTCATTTTTCTATAATTAATTGAAATAATTTATAAATGTAGCTTCTATAACTATCTTATTAGACTAAATCATACCATATTATATATTCATTATGTAGACCTATTCATGTGGAGTCCAAATAAATTCGAGTTTCTATTTTACAATTTTTTTATGATTTACTATGATTTTTCAAAAAAATCAGCCAAAAAAAAAAGACAAAACCACATTGTCATTGTAGCAAAACCACCATCAAAACTATTCCAGAAGGTAAAAATGCATGGTTTGAAAAGTTAAAATTTGCTAAAGGACCCCTAAATACTTTGCTGAATTTTACTGGTGGACACAACTTCCAACTAAATATTTTTATAAAATAGATATAAAATCATATAAGTGTCATAAAATTATACCATAAAAATGTTAGACTCTATATGATATGAACTATATAGTAAAATGTTGTTTTGCACTAAAAATAACTATTTTATCTCTCTCCATAAATAAATAAATTTGATCATGGTTAACTTTGTTTATTTATAAAAAGAGGCAAAATATTTGCTGGGTGGACGCCACTTCCAACTAAATAAAAAAAATTTGACCGCTGGTTAACTTTGTTTATTTATGAAGAGAGACAACATATTTTTTTAGTGCAAAACAATATTTTAATGTATGGTTCCTATCATATAGAGTCTAAGAGATTTTATGGTACACTTTTATGGCATTTATATAATTTTATATCTATTTTATAAAAATATTTGACTAGGCGTGGTGTCCACCAAAGAAATTTAATAAGAATCAAAGAGTCCTTCAGCAAATCTCAACTTCTTCAATATCCAGTAGCCAAGAGCGATCACTTACAGTGTCCTATAGCAAAATTTCCCTTGCGTGTGTGTTGCCACACACAGAAAAATTGTATAATTATTCTATGTTTTATATTTTTTCCGTGAGGTTATTGTAAAACCCATAGAATAATTTCTCGTGTGTGTCTAAAAACCCTTGTTATTAATTATTCTGTGTTTTATATGTTTTTAAAATATATTTTTATGAAATTGTTATCTATACCTCTATACCTATTTATAAAGAGACAAAATTTCTTCCTATTTTTTTAGTATGGCCTCCCAAACTAACTTCGTGAATGTGCAAATCAATCTTTGCACTCACACTCGGCTCTCCTCTAACTCTTTTTTCCAAGAAGAATGAAATAAAACCACCACTTATTTAGTTTAAAATTGCAAAACCTCTTTTTTTCCAAGAAGAATGAAATAAAACCACCACTTATTTAGTTTGAAATTGCAAAACCTTATTTGTAACTAGCATTCTATCTTTTGTAAGCTTCCTTACATAATTCATAGACAACAGCCACCTAATAAACCGAGTCGATCTCTCTTTAATTTTCCATACGGTACTATTCCTATACTACGGATAGTATGTTTATGGGCTTTAGTATTTAATTTTTTATGGGCCTTAGCATTTAATTGAAACATGGTTGAGATAAGCCTAGGTATTATGGCCCATGACAGGGTAAAGTCCAATTTAAACCTCTATCTCTACCTAATCTATACATTTATATACCTAACTTTTTCGTCCATGTGTCTTTTTTCTATTTGTTCTTTTATGTTTCATACTCCTGCAGTTTTTTTGCTCCGATGCCTTTTAACAGAAGTAATAAACATATTATGGATCTTTAATCTAGGTCGTAAATAATTTATCAACCAATCTAGAAGAGTTTCGTTTTCTCTCTCCTATTTTTCCTTATAAAATAGAAAACATAAATAGTCTATGATTAAAATATAAAATAATTTATCATCCGATTTAATCTATATCTATCTCGTGAATCTTTATATTTAGATTCAAAGCTTCTTAAGGTAACAGTTAGGGAATCGTAAACTAAATAGATCTTGAATTCTAATCTAAATACAAATAATACGATGCTTAGTAACCTAAACAGAAATTTTAATTGTAATTTCAATATTCCGTGTTTCTATTTCCATTTTTTCTATTTATTTTTCTTTTCCACCGTCCCGCACATGCTCCGCTCAATACTTTGATGTTTTTTTTATCTTTTGGGGAGAGTCCCATACAGGATAACAAAGTCCGTCGTTTGGTCGATCGTCTGGTATGGGAGTCTTATTTGTTTTTTCCTTTTCTATTATCCATTGATTTTGTTCTTACTCACCGTGTCTTCTTTTCTTCTATAAATATAAATAGACATATAAATCTTTTTAAAAACATGATACAGTGTCATGTCCTCGTCGGTAAAGCAAGCGGATGTATGGTTTACTCTTTATATTTGTCAGCCTTACAAAAGGTGGATATAAACATGGACACGTTTGCTAGAGTACCAGATAATAAATTATATATCCTGGTTGAACAATAAATTATAGGTCCCGATGCAACGCACGGACATGTTTTGCTAGTATTAATAAAGAGGCAAAGGTTTCTCCCCCTATTTTTTGGTCCGGCCCTCTCCTAACTAACTCTTATTTTAAGATAAAAATGAAATAAAATCACCATTTATCTGTTACTTAGTTTAGAATTACAAAACCTTATCGGTAACTAGCGTTCTATCCTTTTTTAATCCTTTTTAAGCTTCCTTTATATAGTACATAGACAATAGCCATCTAATAAACCGAGTCGATCTCTCCTTGATTTTTTCATATGGTACAAATTCTATACTGCAGATAGTATTTTTTATGGGTTTTAGTATTTAATTGAAATATAGTTAAGATAAGCCTAAAATATTATAGCCCACGACGAGGCAAAGTCTGATTTAAATTTAATCTATTACTCTCTCCTCTCTTCTTCCTAATCCTAATCTATCTATACCTAATATTAAAAAGCCAAAATTTCTCGTGTATAATTTTTCGTCCAGCCCAAATCGCTGCATCCGTAATTGTGTCGGTTTGTTTTTCCATCTGCTTCCTATTGAGTAACCACGTCACTTTGTATCTGCTTTTTTAACGTTTCACTTCCTTCTGCTTTTCCATGAACATCCGCTACCTTGGCCTTCTTTCTGTTCCATCAGTACTTCCGTATTTTTTCTTCCTTTTCTTTTCTATAGACTTGATATTGGATGAAACATAAATAAATATAAAAATAGATAATAACTGTATGTCTATGTTGACTATTAAATTTGTTAATGTAGTTTCAATAAAAAAATAAAACTTCTTATTATAAGTATTTAGATCGCAACTAATCAAATCGTGATGTGAAATTTTGAGTAGTCTGTTACCCATTCTACTCAAAGTAAATATATCTCCAAGCTATACACGTGTACCAATCCTCGACGTGGACTACGATGTAAAAATCGAGAGAGATCTTTATTATAATCTAAATAGGCAGACCAATCCTTGACACGAAACTCCTTGCCAACTTTCAGATATTAGTTTTATGGATGCACAAAGTAGTCACGAAATTCAATATCTAACTCTACCAACACAAGGATATTATGAAAATTAAAGTTATGATATACTCTTTTCGGTTCATTTTATCTAGCGTAGGTTAGACTAACACAGTTTTCTAGATTACACTTTGACCATTTAACTTTTAAGAAAACTTTAACCATTCATTTACTTTACATTATATTAATTATGATTATAAATTTATAATTATTGGATACTATATTTCCTTACAAATCTAATCATATAAAGTTTGTATTATAATAGTTAAATATTATTAGCTTAATTGTTAGTTAAAATTTTTATAGTCAAATCTTGATATGCGTGTGCGCTAGATAAAATGGACCAGAGTGAGTATTTATAATTAAATATTTTTATGCCCTACACGAAACTCCTTACCAACTTTGATCAGATATTAATTTTATGGATGCACAAAATAGTCACGAAACTTGATATCTAACTCTAACCACAAGGATAATATGGAAATTGAAGTTATGATACATTTACAACTAAATATTTTTTGCCTTACAATGGAATAGGAAAATATCTATCAATGTTATATTTTTAATTTGGAACTGATAATATTATTTACATCACAGATGTTATGGTCAGCACGAAATAGATTTTAATGTTACAAAATGTGTTAAAAAACTTATATATGTAACATTCTCATTCTCGTTTTCCATTAACATTTCATAGTTTTTTTCCTCTCCCCACTGCAACGCACGGGCATTTTTGTGAGTCAAATAAAAAAAATCACCGGGGCAGGCCGTCCGAGTATACATACGAGTAATAAAGACAATAATAATAACGGAGCCCCAAAAATCCTAAGTCCCCGATGGATTCCAAATCATCCACTGCCGTTCCCATGGTCCGCCGCCACGACGTGGAGGACGAGGAGCAGGACCTCATCAGCAGCCTCCCCGACGAGCTTCTGCACGCCATCCTCGTCCGCCTGCCGTCCGCCGCGGCCGCCGCGCGCACCGGCGTCCTCTCCCGCCGATGGCGAGGCGTCTGGGCCCACATGCCGGAACTCGTCCTCTGCGGCACCTCTGCTCCATCGACGCGGCCGACCTCGGCCCTTCTCGACGCCATCGATGCCGCCCTCAACTCCTACGCCGCACCTACTCTCCGCTGCCTCAAGATCGGCGTGAGAGAAGTCGTCAGATTCGAGGTCCCCGCCGCCAACCGTATCGCTCCATGGCTGCGCTTCGCCTCCCAGCGCCTCGCCGGCAAGCTATGCATCCGTATCAGTCTATTCGCGACGAACTCTGTCGCCGGCGGGAGGAATCGTGACACAGAGATTGAGGAACTCGCGCTGCCCATCTGCGAGAGAGCTACGGAGATCGACCTCAACTTCCCCCTCAACATATCCAGGCATGTACTTCTTCTCCGGCCGTGCAGACGGGCTCCTTCTCGGCGCTGACTGATCTGAAGATCTCGTGCAAACAGATGGACGGCGGCGAGCTGGGGCGCGTCGTGTCCTCTCCGCAGTGCCCGCGCCTGCTGAAGCTTGGTGTCTTTGTGTCGAGACTCGCCCCCGTCTCCGACGTGTCCATACACTCGGGATCTCTCGAGTGTCTCGACTACTACGCCTCTCCCACCGCGAAGCTGGAGGTTACAACGCCAATGCTACGCGAGATTATCTTGCTTGGCCCTGGTGAGGCTTGCATTGTCGCCCCGAAGCTGCAGAAGATTGATTGGCACGGCACCTATGATCCTCGCCGCCACCAGCTTGCTGTGGCCAGTCGCCATCTTCAGTCGTTATCCATCAGGCACTGGTCCTCCTGTCATCAAATCCTCAGCTCGACCACACGGCTGATGGAGAGATTCGATACTGCCGGTCAGCTGGAAGTTTCTCTCCTACTGGATAAGGTACGTTTGTGCGTGTGCTCTGTTCCAGAAATAAAGCTAAAACAACATACAAAAGATTTCTACAATTTTGAAAAAAAAAGGTAGGAATAAAGCTGAATTCAGTGCCAGAACTAATTTCACAGCTTAATTAGTGAAGACATGTCAGAGTGCTTCTACATTCAAGGTTTGTCTGGCGTCTGCTTCTGTTTAACTGAGGGGGAAAAAAAAACTTTTCTATATTCAGAACACAGAAATCATGCTCATAAATCCCCCTTTGGTACCCAATCCATGCACTTGCACACGCATTCCATTTTAGATATTGTTTTAGCTCTCATCAGATTATCAGATACAAGAATAGATTAGTTACTTGTGACCATGGTACCTAAGCACTCTGGTTTTCATATATAGATATTGTTTTAGAATGCTGTGCAGTATCCTTTATGACAAATAAAATTGTGTGATCTCCATTCCAACCGTTAGAGCTGAAACTTTGGTAATTTCTGAGCACGATTAATATTTCTGATTTCATTTTCTCATTGACCTTAATAAATTTTATGCCTATGGCAGAATATAGCAGAATATGTGACCTTCCTGAAGGAAATGGACAAGCTTCCTGTATGTGAAACCCTTGTTATTTATCTAATGAGCATGGATAACCATGGCCTTTTACCAAAGATGTTGTATGTTCTAAGGAGATGCAGCTGTATAAGGAAGTTCGGATTATTAATTAGTCGGCATACTCCATCGAAGGTAACTTCTGAACTTTTAATTTTTTTGAGAGAATTCCATTGCCATGTATTTTGAATCATGTGGTCTCTGCTATCAAGGAATTTAGCCATAGCTCTGCACTGACAGAATATCAGGATTTGATATTTACCACTTTAGCAAGGTTTTCTCGTGATAAAGGAAAACAACCGTATCGGGTAACTTTAACATGACGATACATATATAAATTAATTAAGTTTAGAAGCCATTTGTTATAAACTAATTTGTATAGTAAACTAGATTACACCTCTGCATTTCTCATTTATACATGGCAGTAGAAAAGGGAAATCCATTTAGCTGTTAACGCAATTCTACAACACATCGGCTAATTAAAAGCCCTTTCTTGAAGAGCAAAGAAAGGGCAAAGAAAGGGCTAATTCTACAACACATCGGCTAATTCTACAACACATCGGCTAATTCTACAAAACAAATGCAGTATGGTTGGGTTTAGTCCACACATGCGAGGAGAGCAAAGAAAGGGCAGCTGATTCACAATTGTTAGTATAGTCAACACAAGTTCTATGCAGAAATTTTGTTTCAAGGAAAACAAGAACTAAGCCCAAACCCAAAACTTTAGTGTGTATCTCCTGTGTGCTAACATTTTTTTACTTATTATTGTCAGATATCATCTTGTACTATGCCGGGTTGCCCTTGTCTTCTGCCACAGAGTTACAGGTCAGATGATATCACCTTGGACTCACTTGAAGAGATAGGAGTCAGTTTCTTTACCGGCTCAGCTGAACAGCAGGAATTTATTGAGGTGTTGCTGTCTAGATGCAACATGGCAACCCTTAAAAGATTAGACATTACGGTGCCATCTACCCCTGTTTCATCGGAGATCATGGAGTTTGTTGAAAGGATCCGCACCATGTACAGCAAGATCCAACTTAACGTCTTCACCAGGGAGGTGGCGAAGTCACTGGCCTCCTAATTTAGAAGATGCACACACATCTCATATCTATACCCTTTGTTTCTACGAGAATGCCGCTAGAGTTAAAAGGATGCTATAGGAATCACATTTATGTTAGCCTGATTCTTATAATATATTGAAATTGCAGAAGGCTATGTCACTAATATTTTGCTGCTAATACATTAATAGAACTTCCTACATTCTGGTACCTCAACAGAGCAATTACAGGGGCAGGTCTTTTTGAGCTGAGACATGCATGGTCAGAAATTTTGCCAAAAACTGCTGCTTTCAGTCTTCTAGGAAACAGATAAACAGATATGGTGGAAATTCCAGGGTACGCACACAGAAACAAAGAACTTGTGTGTAATTTCCTCGCATTCATGTCGCACAAACAGAAACCAATATGGTTCAGTTAGTATGAAAAGGAATAGTTTCTGGTATGGTTCAATTTCCTTTCGGTATGAAAAGGAATAGTTTTGGCCTCTTCGACTGCACCATCAAGTTGTGGCAAGAACACCAAATGGAAGAGAAAAACTAAACAAGAAGCAAAATCTCTTATTATTTTTCCATCTATTCTGACGAAAATATCCAGAAGCTACGAGGGCGCCCATGTGTCACAATAATACTCACTTTACAGTACACGGAGCCCATTCATTCAGCGAACAAAGCTTAAAGCTTTGTTCGCTGAATGAATGGGCTCCGTGTACTGTAAAGTGAGTATTATTGTGACACATGGGCGCCCTCCATATTAGCGTTCACACGTTAGATTGGACCTTGCTGTTTGGATGGCACATGCTGCTGATCCTTTGGACAACCTCCATGATCTCCAAAGAAACAGGGACAAATGGGACTGTAAAGTCTACCCTTTTAAGGGTCCGTGTTGCACCTAGGCAGCAACAACAACACGAATTCCTCCTGTTCAGCTGAACCTATAGAGAAATTGATTCCTATCTCTTCAAGTGAATCAAAGGTGATGTCATCCAACTTGTAATTCTCTGGCAGAAGACAAGGACAATCCAACATACTACAGGACGACATCTGAAAAAAAAAAAGTAGCAAATGTTAGCAAATAAGAGGTAAAATTTATATGTATAGATATAAACAGATAGGAATCAAAGGTGATTCCTATCTCTTCAACATACATGCATGGTTCACAATTTGGGGAGAGGAGCATCCAACTCAGTTTATCTCAATAGGCACTAATGACTATACCCATAAAACTACGTTTTGGACAAAGCTTGGGTCAAACATTGGGAACATAAATTATCAATAACTTTTAAAATATTTAGTTTTAAAAGGTAAAACTTATATGTATAGATTCATCTTGAAACCCACTTTTATAGAAGTAATTTTATTTTTACTTTTTCTTGTATATTTTAATAAAAAATAATGGATAAATTTAGGTTTTAGAGACCGTGTCCTTATCCAAAACGTCAAGTTTTATGGTATGGAGGGAGTATATAGCATGTGCAAACATTTCAGTTTTGCAGGCCTATGTCACAAACCACATAGCCCTAAAACACTCAGGTCCGCCCTTGTCCTTCTATCAAATATATATATGGACCCACTGTGGTTTTGGGTTTGTGTCTTCTATGACCATGAAAAACCTTGCTAAAGTGATAAATATTAGTCCCTCATATACAATATGTCAGTCAAGACCTATGACTAAGTTCCTCGATAGCAGAAATTCACATGATTCAAAATTCATATCATTGCTAAAAGAGTTACTCACAGAAGTTAAAAACTTTGGAGTTACCTCAGATGCTGTAACTGATCAAGAAATAATTGGAACTTTTGGATACAAATGGATCTTCTAAGAAGATGCAACATCATTGGTGCAAAAGCATGTCCACGGTGATTGATCATTAAATGAACAACAAGGGTTGCACATATGGGAAGCTTGTCCATTCCCTTGAGGAAGGTCACATATCCTGCTATTCCCTGCCATAGGCACAAAATTCATTGAGGTCAATGAGCAGATGAAATCAGCAAAATATCAGTAGTTGGGCGTGCAAAATTTTCAAACCTTCAGCTCTAATACTTAAAATGGAATAAGAATGTCCCTATAGATAAATTATACCCTCTGTGCGCAACTACCCTCAACACAGAGACTAAGAAAAGGTTTAATTCCTGTTATTTTCTGATGACCTGACGCTTCGTGGTTGAGGAGATGCAGAGTTGGCGTACTAGTACTGGTGAGAGAACGAAAGTAAATATGCATGCATGTGAATCCAGCCAATAAAATGCTGAGGAGTCCACTAGGTGCAGTAAATGCCGCATAGTTGCATGCCGTCAGAATAAGAGCTGAGGGCGTGTGCAGCCCACAGACAAGGGTCTATCTACAAGTTTTTGAAATCCACAACACAGATAGTTTAATAGACAACTCATACAGTCCACGACACATACTGTCTATTTAGCTACCCATAAGTTATTTAATGCTTATATCCAACTATGATCAATTATGAATATCACTTCTATATACCATTGTGTTGCTAATTGATACAAAACAAATCATTCAAAAAATCACACAGTAAGCTAGAAAGTTGGCATTAGAAAGTTGCCATTCAGTACATGGCGCATTCAGTCATTCAAAACAAGCATACAGTAACTTTGCAAAGGTAACAGACATACAGTGAGCAAGAGAATTATGAAAATAGCTGGCTGTTTGTTCCAGGAATCAGCTCGGTTTCTGAAAATCATTTTCTGAAGAAAATAATTGTTGACATCTCTATTCTATTTCGTGTAAAAAAATTTGGAAGGTCTGCAGCAGCATTCGTGATGTCCTACACGCCACGAAGCCTTCCTGTGTCAGCAGCTTTAGCAGGAGGCGGAGGGAGGCCTGCCGCTGCCGGCCACCGGCGAGGACGACGCACCGTCCACGAGGCGAGCAAGAGGAAGCCACTGGCAAGTGGCAAGCACGACGCCCTATCCGAATCAGAACGCATCAGTCCGGCCGCCGGCGAGCACGAGGACAACGCGTTGTTCGCATCAGGTCCGTCGATGGTGAGGCGGAGGGAACTGCGGATGCCGACGCGCCTCATCTCGGCCACCGGCGAGGACGACGCGTCCGCGTCCATCCGTGCTGACAACGCAGAGGCGGAGGAAGTAGAAGCAGAGTCGCGAACGAAGCAAACTCGCGCCAAATGCTCTGGATCCCGCGTGCGGCTTGGAGACGACCCGTCTCGTACAGCGCGTTTCTTGGCCGGCGACGGGATCTGGGAGCACGAGCCTCGCCAGACGACGGCTCTCTTCTCTCTCCTCATTCAATCACCGACGACAGGGTGCTTTTTGAAAAAACGACACCAAATAGACGAGCCTCATCGACGGGCTGTACATGCCCTGAGAGGGGGGCGCCTTGTAGGTTGGGACATCTACAAAATACAGTTACGCCTTCTAAGTTGGGATGGATGGAGTAAGAATGAGAATTATAGTAGCATTAATTTTAACCCATGTGTGCAGAACAGCTATCATAGTTCTGATAGATGAGCAATGGTTTTAACACATGTGTAACACAGTTCTGATAGATAAGCAATGGCAGCAAGGGAATCAGGTCCATGTACATGACTTTCCACTTTTTCAATAACAAGTTTGATCTCGGTATAGATCTCTCGCAGATGGGCAGCGCGAGCTCCTCCTTGATATCCCCGCACCTTCGGGCATCTTTCTTCAGTTCAGATCGAGACGGAAACGTAGCTTGCCGGCGAGGCGCTGGGAGGCGAAGCGGAGCCATGGAGCGATACGGTGCGCGGGGACGTCGTCGCCCCGGTCGACTCCGCTTACTTCGATCTTGAGGCTGTGGAGCGTAGGTGCGGCGTAGGAGTTGAGGGCGGCGTCGATGGAGTCGATCGAGGAGGGCCGAGGGCGGCGTCGATGGTGCAGGGTTGCCGCAAAGGACGAGTTCCGGCATGTGGGCCCAGACGCCTCGCCATCTGCGGCGGAGCACGTGGTGCGCGCGGCGGTCGCGACGGACGGCAAATGGATGAGGATGATGTGTAGAAGCTCGTCGGGGAGGCCGCTGATGAGGTCATGCATCAGCGCCGCCGCGGCGGATGGCGGGCGGCTCCATGGGAAGGGCAGTGGACTGCCTGCAGCCCTGCATGGCAGCATGGGAGTCTCCCGGCGCCAGACTCGGCCGGGAGAAACTTAAAGTTGTGTTTTTTTAATTTTAATCGTAAAAATAGCAAATCATTAGTTTTATTTAGTTTTGTTCTCTAACTTAAAGTTGTTTAATTTTGATCAAGTTTACATAGAAGATATTAACATCTACAATATCAAATAAATGCACTATCAAATATATTTTTTGCTCATCTGATAAATCATGTTTGATGTCGTAGATATTTGCGCATATCTATAACTTAATAAAAAATTAGAGAGTTTGGCTTAGAATAAAACTAAAACAACTTATAATTTGATATAGATGAAATTTCCTTTCTTAAAACAAAAACAAAATATGCCTCTTCACTCTCCGTTCAAAAGTATCATCTTTACCTCACGGATTGATACGGATTACGATTAATAGTAGCTTATTTTTGGAACTAGATGATGCATGCCTATATTCAAGTTTTTGGCTTGACGTGGCTGCTCGTATTTTTTTAAGAATTTTTAATAATTTAATGGTGCTGTTACTTTTTGGTCGAGTCATCGAAGCAAGCATGATATACGTGTTTCCAGGTTGGATTTTCTTGATCGATGAGGTCGAGGTTCAATGAGATATTGACAATTCTATAATAAAAACAAACCAAAACTTTTGATTATATAGGTTTGTTTTTTGTTAAGCAATTAACCTCCCTCCACCACGTCCTGGCACGCTCGCCTCATCGCTCTTTGCGCCGGTTGCCTGCTCCGCGGCTCGTCGCACCGCCCTCTGCCTCGGCCACGGGCCACGCACGCTCGTCGCGCAGCACGGCCTCCCGCGACACGCTACACTGCAATTCTTTACTACATCGCCATGATCTGCGCCTCCCCAGAGAGGACATCGAAGTCGAGTTGGCCGCACACCTACGCTCGCCGCGAGCTCGTCGCGCCGCCCACCATGGTCGTCGTGCATCCCCCGCTGGCCGAGAGCTCCCGCGGTCGCCCATTGTGGCATCTGTGCCTACTGCCTGCTCGCCACACTAGTCCCCCCTACGATCCGGCCGCGCACACTAGCGGTGCTGACCCAGAGCTCGCCGCACCACCACCCTCTATCTGTGCATGCTGTTCGCAAGCAAGCTCAACGCGTTGCTATCCGCGTCAACCTCTTTCTTGTCGTGCCGCCGCCCTCCACATCGGCCTGGCACTGGCACGCTCGCCATGCTGAGCCTCGTCCGCGCGGACCGCGCCGGCTTCCCGCTCGCTGCTGCGCCGGCCTCCTCGGCGCCTGCGCTCCCTCGCTCACCGCACTCGGCGTGAACTGACCGTGTCGGCCGGCTCGCTCGTCGCATCCAGAAAGGAGGATCTATTGCTGGTGGGGCGTCCGGCACTTAGCAGCCAGAGAACGGGGACTTGACCCAAGTTCCCGTTCTCACGTTTCATATTTCGGGAACGTTTTTATTTTGAAAACGCCAAAAACGCAAATATTCTAATTCCCACGTGTAAAATCACACCTTAAGTTTCAGTTTTCGTTCCCGTTCCAAAAACGGAAACATGGCTGCTAAGGTCCGGCATGCTGGCCATCGGTGTCGTCATGGGCTCACTGCTGGGCCCCCTATTCATGGAAGCTTTGGCATGCAGAGACGGTATAATCTCAGCTCAAGCAAGAGGTATTCAACGCCTGCGGATGGAGACGGACAGCCAAGAATTGATCAAGCAGTGGCAGAAGGCTGGATGCCAAAGGTCACACGTTGCGCCAATTTTCAGAGAGATGAAAGATCGTATTATTTCTTTTGAAAACTTCTCGCTGATTTATGCAAATAGATGCTGTAATGAAGTAGCCCATACATTAGCTAAACAAGTCTCAGACGACACTAGGGTGGAAGAGTGGCAATCAGCTCCACCCTGTGTTCGATGTCTGTTGACTGCAGATTGTAATCCCCATGTTCTATGATCAATGAAGCAAAGTGAGTCGCAAAAAAAAGGGCTCACTGCTGGGCGTGGTAATGCTCGTACGCCTATGCTCGTATCTAGTGTAGGGGTACTGACGCAAATAAAAAAATAAAACAAAATAGTGATTATAATAAAATCCATCCACAATACAAGCACACCCCTCATGCATTTGCTCTAGCTCTGCTCAGGTTTTCCAATGCGACTACACTAGCAATCCGAATCAGTAATAAACAACATATTGATTAGCAAGAAAAAAAAACTCATGAGAACCAGACATGTTAAGCTACAGAACCCAGAGTCAAAAAAACCGAGATTGCAAGAGTAAACATTCACTAGAAACAAGAGGCAGCGGAATCTGGAGGTTCCAAATAAAACTAGTCAGTACATACAGAAGACAGCAAAATCTGGAGGTGCCAAATAAAATAGCTAACGGAACTCTTGCCAACCAATTTAGCAATATTAACTGTTGTAACAAAATATAACCATATCAAACACATATTTAAGTTCAACGATCACAATTTATTCATGATTAAACAATACTGGTGCACAGAGAAAGTTTAAAGTAGAACACACAGGGACAACTGGTCCACAAAATCAGTCAGCCACAACACAAACCACACAGATGTACTTCGAAGTCACCCTCGAGTCCTCCACAATGGATACAAAAGGCACCAGACAACCCAGGCACAGGAGCAGCTTTGATAACTGATGGCTAACTGACCACCATAGAAGAGCACCAGGTGGGGTGAGGATGACACATGAGCACCCTATATATTATGGGCTTTGGCACCTCCCTGCTGTTCACGCTAAATTGGACCTTGCTGTTTGGATGAAACATGTTGCGGATCCTTTGAACAACCTTCATGACCCCAGAAGTAACAGGAACAGATGGCGCCATAAATGTTCTCGTTGAAACTAAAGAGCATAGCATGCGATGTGAGTATTGCGACACATGGGCGCCCTCCATATTAGCTCTTTGGATCCTCCATACCATGCACGTTAAACTGGACCTTGCTGTTTGGATGGCACATGCTGCTGATCCTTTGGACAGCCTCCATGATCTCCGAAGAAATAGGGACAAATGGCACCGTAAAGTCTACCCTTTTAAGGGTGGTTACCGTGTTGCATCTGGACAGCAACAACTCCACAAATTCCACCTTTTTGGCTGAACCTGTAAAGTAACCGATTCCTATCTCTTCAAGTGAATCAAAGGCGATGTCATCCAACCTGTAATTCTCTGGAAGAAGACAAGGACAATCCGTCATAGTACAGGACGTCATCTGAAAAACAAGTAAAAAAATTTAGCAAACAGTTCATCTATAGAAACAAATGCAATACAATTACAGACACTGTTCACCCTTTGGCAAGGAGAGTATCAGACTTATAGTTCATCTCAACAGGCATGTATATGTGATACATATCATTAGTAAACATTTCAGTATTACAAGGCCATGTCACACCCACACAACCCTAGGATGCTCGGATCCCCTTGCTGACTTGGTCCTTCTATAGTTTTTCCCCTAGAGTTTTGGATTTGTATTGTTAAGTTCTTGATTTCCTTTGTGAAACAAACTTATATAAAATTTGTGTCAACTAGACTAACTACTGTTTTTTGAAAGACAATAGACTAGCTATTGAGAATCAGCAGATCTTTCTTGTTCACAGTTGTGTCAACGAGACCTAACATATTGCATTTGTTTCGATTTTTTTTTTTAAAAAAAATCTCAGTTAGTTAGCTAATGTGTTGTGACATTGTATATGGTTTAGCTGCTAAATGAATTTCTTTTAACATGCATAGCTGGACAAATGAGGTGGTGTCATCTATTATATAACTAATGACTTTAACCTTATTAATTTATACGTATCTTCATCGGTGGCGGAGCCAGGAATTATATTTAGGGGGGCCAACAAAAAAGTCAACATGTAAAAACTAAGAGCAACTCAACTTGTTAAGTTTTTTGTGGTGATCATCTAGATTCATTCATTGACTTGACAGGTGCTCGCAATTTTTTATATGTATCCTAAGATCTAGATGCGATTTTTTCAGTGATAAGTGACATGTGCAGCTCGTTAATAGCAATAAGTCTAGGGTGACTTAGTAAAATCTTCAATACCAACTCAGTGTCACACGCTCAACGCAACCTGATGACAGAATAATTGGGCTACTAGAGGCCCAAGAGGAGGCGTCAGGCGCCCCCAACTCAGTGCCCTAGTTGGACGAGGAGGCACACATCGCTGCTGCTGCTGTCATCACCACATCATAGAGTTACCTTAATAGAGTTCTAGTAGACTTGGAAAGGCTTGAGATTGTTTAGGAAAGGAGAACCCAATTACTATAAAGATCTCCTGAGATTGCTTAGGGACCTCCCTCCCTCCCAGACTATAAATATGCTCCCTCCCTCCCTCCCTCTGCTGCCCTCACTGCTGCCATAGCACACCGCCCAGCCACCCTCCCCGTCGCTGTTACACTCATCCTTTTGGAGATGCTTACTACGATGATTTTATTATCTGCTAGTTGTGTTTTATATTATTTTATTATCTAGAAGATACTAATTGGTATACATCAAGAATTTTATATGATCTCTCTCTTAATATAAATAAAAAATATCAAGTTGTACTAACAATTGTTTTTGTTGTGAAATGTTAGGGGGGCCACAGCCCTAGCCAGCCCCCCTTGGCTCCGCCACATGTAAAAGTTAGCTGATGGGAATTAATTTTCTCTGACATGAAAAAAAAAACCCTGCTAAAGTGATAGATATTAGTACCTAGTGTCTGTCAAAACCTAAGTTCCTTGATAGCAGACATTCACATGATTAAAAATTCATGTTGTTGCTACAAGAGTCTCAAAAGTTACAAACATGGAAATTACCTCTGGAGAATAATCAAATAATTTGAACTTCCGGATACAGCTGCATCTCCTAAGAAGATGCAACACCGTTGGTACAAAAGCATGGTGCTTCAGCATTAAATGAACAAGGGTTTCACATATGGGAAGCTTCTCCATTTCCTTCAGGAAGGTGGTATATCCCTCTATTCCCTGCGACAGCCGTAGGCACAAAATTCATTGATGTCAATGAGAAGATGGAATCAGCAAAATAATTGTAGTTGGGCATGCAAAATTTTCAAAGCTTCAGCTCTAATGCTTGGAATGGAATAGGATTGGCCTATTGGTCAATGAATTATAACATTAATTTTAACTCACGCGTGCAGAGCATCTATCACAGTTCTTAAGGACATGTAAACAATGGCCGGAAGTGAATCAGGTATGTGGGTTTTCACTTTTTCAATAATACAAATCGTGCCTGAATTTTTTTCAGTTCTGGCATTTTGTTCAGCTTGGCTACCTTTTTCAAAGTTGTAGAATATTTTCCATGGTTACTGGATGTACCATCCAAAACAATAGTAATATTGGGTTTGTTGTGATATAATGTACATAAACAATCATACCTTCTTAAGTATGAGATTAACTGTTAGCTCACTGGTGGTATCAAATCTCTCCATGAGCCTTGTGGACGAAATCCTTGAGTGCATGATGGATAGCGACCTAAGGTAGTGACCTGCCACAACAAACTGGTGTCTGCCAGGATCATAGGTCGTGAGCCAGACGAGCTTCTCTAGCTTCGGGGCGACGACTCTGCAAGCCTCAGCCGTTGAAGCCCAGTGGAAATATTGCAGAGATTCCGAGCTAATGGAGATGTCACGGACAGGTTGGAGCTTCCACACAAAAAGACGGAGATCCCGCAGGTGTGGACACCGCGGGGAAGACACGACGCGCCCCAGCTCGCCGCCGTCCATTTGGACGCATCTTATCTCCAGATCAGTGAGCAGGGAGAAGGAACCGGTCGGCGGCGGCCGGAGAAAAAAGTTACAATTCTCGATGTTCAGCTCGATCTCCGTAGCTCTCACGCAGATGGGCAGCGCGAGCTCCTCCCTATTGTCCCCGTGCCGTTGGCCATCCTTCCTCAGATCGAGATGGAGACATAGCTTACCAGCGACGCGCTGGGAGGCGAATTGGAGCCATGCAGAGATACGGTTCGCGGGGACGTCGCGCGGGTCGACTCCGCTTGCGTCGATCTCGAGGATGCCGAATGTAGGTGCAGCTGGAGGTTTGAGGGCGGCGTCGATGGAGTCGAGGAGCGCCGAGGGCGTTGTCGGAGGAGCAGGGCGGCCGCCGAAGACGAGCTCCGGCCACGGCAAGCTGGCCCAGACAGACGTCTCGCCAGCGGCCGGAGAGCACGCTGGCGCGCGCGGCGTCCGCGGCGGACGGCACGCGGCTGAGGATGACGTGCATAATATCGTCGGGGAGGCCGCTGATGCGGTCCTCCGCGCCTCCGCCGCGGCGGCTCCATGGCAATGGCAGTGAGGCAGTGAGTGGGGGTGCTGGCCTGCTGGGTGGTTGGGATTTGGGAATCCGTTGACTAGGGTTCGCGCGACTCATCTTCCGTAGACTGGGCTTGGAGTCAAACGGTCGGCCTGCCACGGCCCAACAAAAATAGCCCAAAGCACGTCAGGGAGTGAAGCGGCAGACTTATTTTCGGGGCGTCCTAGACTAATCTTTTTTGTTTAATGGAAGCCATTTGACGACTAATCTTAATATAAGGTTTCATCTTTCGATTTCTAAGACATAACGAACCCGTTTAGCCTCGCTGTCGTCTCTCCCTGAGGGAGGGCGACTCAGGCCCCGCCGCCGCTGGCCGCTTCGCGCTGGCAGCTTGGGCCGCCGCCGGCGGCCGTGGCCCGCTGAGGGGGCGCCCAACAAGGCCCCCACCCGCACTCCCTGCTGCATGGGCACCTCTTCCCGCCCCCCTCTCTCTTCTTCCCTCCCCTCCTCGTCCTTCTTCCGGCGGCGGCCGCCGGTCAAATCGGGCCCAGCGGTCTGGCGCCGCTGGCCGGATCCGCCATCCCTGCGGCGGGCCTCCCTCCACAGTCGCTGCTGCGCCGGCCCGCCCCCCCGTCGTCAGCTTAGGGTTCGGCGGCGGCGTCGACGCCCCCGGCGGCGTCGCGCCGCGGTGGGCGGCGCCTGCCGCCACGGCGGGCGCCGCGTTGGCGTGCGGCCTGGCTGCTCTGGCGCGCGCCCCGACGCGGTGCGGCGCAGTGGCGGCGCTCGCCGCGCGCGGGTAGCGCCGCCGATGTCTTTGGCCTGGCCAGCGGGCGTGGCCCCGGCCGCCGGGTGGCCGGCCGCTGGAAAAAAAAAACCGTCCGCCGCGGCAGCTAGCTGCGGCAGGCGCGGCGGCCAAGCCCATAGCTGCTGGCCGATGCCGCGTGCAGCCAGTCTGCTTGCCCAAGGCCGCCATCGCTGCTACGGATCGGACAGCCACCTCCCCTCGATCCCCGACGTCCATCCTCCACGGGTTGAGGTGGCCTGGCCGACGATTGTCCGGAGGCGGGCGCCTCGGCGGGTGGTGGGTCCAAAGTGGCTTTGTGCCCTTTCCTCCCCCCCGGCGTTTGTCCTCGGCTGGGAGAGGGGATGGCGTGTGCTCGGGCGATTCGACGCCACTGCCTCCGATGCGCCAGCGCCGGCTGTACTTCAGCCTCGAGAGGGGCTCGGCCGAGGTGGTTGCGGCGGGATGCCACCAACCTGAACCAGGCGCATCGGGGTATAGTTTTGGCGGCGGACGGTCCACGCAGCGCGCCTGCCCTTGCTTACCACGCCACTCCTTGCGGCAAGCACAGGCCCGTCTTACCGGTGTGGCAAGACAGCGGCCGGCAACGTGGGATTGCCGGTGCCCTTGCCCCACCACCGCCGCTCCGGTGAGCGGCGGGTTGAAGGGTTTCGGTCTGGGTCTCCTGGGCCGGCATTACCCTCCCCCTCCGAAGCCTGGTGCAGCTCGGCTCCGCCGGTGGGCAACATGAAGACATCCGGCGGCGTCTCTGGAAGCTTCGGGTCCACCGTTCTCGCTCTGGTGTCGTAGCCGCGTTGGCTCCACCATGGCGAAGGGATGGACGCCCCCACCTGCTCACGGTCATTGGCAGCATGGGTGAAAACCCTTGCCCGGCCCTCGCGGCTGGGTCTGACGACGGTGGCGTGATAGCGTCATTATCTTCTTGAAGGCGTCGTCGCCCGCTCGCCGACCGCTGCTGGGGGAGTTGCTTCGGGAGCGTGAGCTCCCTAGGGCGCAACGTCATCGGAATTGGCGCCTGAGGGCGTCATCTCCTTCTTGAAGGTTCCGGTTTGCACCCTCGAAGCTCCCATGAGATACCGAGCCCTGCCTCTGCCGGTCCGCTGCGCCGTGAAGCTTGAATTCTAATCTAGTGTTGGGTGTGGTGTCGGGCTCTTCCTTGTTCCTTGTGTCATTTTGTGTTTGTGTTCGTGCCGTCACTATCTTTGTGGCGTTGTCCGTGTCGTATTGTACTTGCCGTACTTTTGGCCCCTTCTTCTTAATGCAATGACACATGAAGTCGTGTTCGAGAGAGATTTCTAAGACATAACACCCGCTATAAAAGTTTTATTGCACAATTTTATAAAAATATTTTAGCTATTTATAGGTCCCATCACTTCTTCCCCAAGCTAGCATCACAGTCGCCTGCTCAACGATATGGCCGTCATGATTCAAAATTCATGTCATTGCTACAAGAGTCTCTCACAAAAGTTTAAAACTTGAAAGTTACCTCACATGGAGTACGCTGATCAAGAAATAATTTGAACTTCTGGATACAAATGGATCTTCTAAGTAGATGCAACATCGTTGGTGCAAAAAGCATGACCACGGTCATTAAAAGAACAAGAAGGGTTTCACATATGGGAAGCTTGCCCATTTCCTTCAGGAAGGTCATATATCCTCCTATTCCCTGCCATAGGCACAAAGTTCAATCAAAAGATGAAATCAGCAAAATATCTGTCATTGGGCATGCAAAATTTTCAAGCCTTCAGCTATAATGCTTGAAATGGAATAAGAATGGCCCTATGATGAATTATAAGAATGAGAACTATAGTAACATTAATTTTAATTCATGTGCAGAACAGCCAACACTGTTCGTAAGTATAGGTAAGCAATGGCTGCAAGGGAACCAGGTACACCTACATGGTTTCCACTTCTTCACTAAAAGGTTGTGCCTAAATTTTTGTCAATTTTGGCATCTGAGTTCAGCTTGGCTACCTTTTCCAAAATTGGAAAATATTTTTCCATGGTTTCTAGACGTAACAAAAACAATGATACTTTGTTGTGAAATAATGTACATAAAAAAAATCGTACCTTCTCAAGTGAGAGAGGAATTGTGAGCTCACTAACAGTATCAAATCTCTCCATGACCCGTGTGGACGATAGAGGATGGAATAATAGGTCAAGTGCATGATGGACAGTGACCGAAGGTGTGGCGCCCTGCCACATCAAAGTGGTGGCTGCAAGGATCATAGGGGACACGCCATTCATCATTCTCCAGCGGCCCGGTTCGTTCACCACGGCCTTAGCAATTTCTAGACCTGTTCGTTCACCATGGCCTTAGCAAATTCCCTGGCAGAGCAGGTGCACATTGCCCCCTCCTCCCGATCTTGTTCCTCATGCTACAATCGCATGACTCGCACCCATCGCTGGATAGTGATTGTTGGTTGATTTGTTGTTCAGGATCAATGCCCTTTCGTTTGACACCGCAACTGGGATCTTTGTAGAAATCACCAACCATGATTCTGAAGAGAAGATAGTTTACCCGAGCATCTCATGACTGGCCCCATAACAACTGTTATCTTAGCCCTTCCTATAATTGTTGCATCAGCAGACCAAACTGTTTTAAGTGACATATACATATACCCTCAATCCTACATACTATCCTCCTCTCTCAGAATATTGTAGTTGATCCTCACAAAACCACTGTTCCCAGAACAGTGCTTATGAACAGTGCACTTTTTTGGTTTTTTTTTTTTTTTTTGACAATTTTCCCCCCTCTGGAGTTCAGACCCCCCCCCAAAAAAAAAAAAAGTGCACTCCCCTATTTTTGTTTTGTTTCTCCAAATTTTTACACCACACATCTTGTATTTTCCAATTCAATTTTTTTATCCCCCCCTCACCTCTTTTTTTCACTACTTTCATCCTAAATAGCAAATACTCCTATTTTTTTTTTTTTTCACTTAATTCTTCTTATCACCTCCTTCCCTTTTAAATTTACTTTTTAAAATACAAGAGCTCATCATGAGGGAATAATTTCCTCAAAACAAAAAATTACCATTTCATAATTTCAACCTTCCTCTAAACTTAAAATAATATATCACACTACAATCAATTCTTTCTACTAACGCTTTGAGATATAGCCTTTATTTATGTACTTACAAAACATACTAAACCTAGGGTCATCCTATATGCCCTTACAGTGTTACAAGTTACGTGTTTGATTGATCCACGGTGATGCATGGGGTATTAACTAGCAATAATTGTTTCCCGATATAAAAGCTCTTTTGAAACTTCATATGTGTTGGAATATAAGTGAATTGTCCACCTCTTCCCATCAGCTTAAGCTTTTAGGTTCAACTAGTCGGTGCATGCAACTCAATAGTATGACTATTGTATCGTCCAAATGACTATCGATGTTCTACAAGCACTCTACAATGAGAACAGAAAACTTATAGATCGGCTATAGAAAGCACTTGTGCCACCAAACAGGATTAACAATGACTACAAGAAGATTTTATATAAAAGAACACTGAAAGAGCGATACTTATCAACTGAAGAATATGTTGCAGTCAATAGTTTGAAGACATACATATTTTCTTCCATTGATGAGAGTACGATTACCAAGCATGAGTTCAACACAACATCAAATTAACATAGATTTGCAGTAACTTGCACCCCTACAACCATTGGAACTTCTAGCGATGTTCAAATAGAAACTAAAGGGTAGAAACTAAGGCTGTGTTCTGAGTATTAGTGTGTTACACACATGGGTGCCCTCTATATTATGGCCTGGCGCCTTCCCCACTGATCACATTAAATTGGACCTTACTGTTTAGATGACACATGCTGCGGATCCTTTGAACAACCTCCATGATCTCCGAAGAAACAGTGGCAAATGGCACCATAAAGCCTATCCATTTAAGGATTGCCATGTTGGATCTAGACAGCAACAGCACCACAAATTCCACCTGTTCGGCTGAACCTGTAAAGAAATTGATCTCTATCTCTTCAAGCGAATTAAAGATGATGCCATCCAATCTGTAATTCTCTGGGAGAAGGCAAGGACAACCCAACGTAGTACAGTATGGCATCTGGAAAATAAGTAAAAAAAAAAATGTTAGCAAACAGGACATGCATAGAAACAAATGCAATACACTGCTCACCCTTTGGGAGCGGAGCATCAGACTTAGTTCATCTCAACAGGCATGCATGCGATATATAGCATGTGTACACATTTCAGTTCTACAGGCCCATGTCACAACAACACAACCTGGGATATTCGGACCCCTCGCATCCTTCTATCATAGAATCAGAGTTTTGGGTTTGTGAATCAAGCTTTCCACTAGAATTTTGGTCAACTAGACTAACTATTGTGAATCAGCAGACCTTTTCTTTTTTCTCCTCAGTTGTGTCAACTAGACCAACCATATTGTATTTGTTTCCAAATTTAAAAACAAAAGCTCAGTTAGTTAGCTAATGTGTGCTGTGACGACATCGCATATGGTTTGGCTACTAAATGAATTTCATTTAGCATGTATATCTGGAGAAATGATGTGGTGTTATCTAATTTATTATATGACTAAAATTTATAACTAAATCTAAAATTATTAATTATTAATTTATACATATGTTCATGTAAAAGTTACCTGATACGAATTATTTTTTCCTCTGAGACTCTGACCATGAAAAAGCATTGCTGAAGTGATAAATATCAGCCCCTAATACACTGTCAGTTAAGACCTATGGCTATGTTCATTGACAGCAGAGATTCACGTGATTCAGAATTCATATCAAGTCTCACATAAAAGTTAAAAATTTGGAAGTTACCTCCGGTCGAGTACAATCATTAAGAATTAGTTTGAACTTCCGGATACAGCTGCATCTCCTAAGCAGATGGAACACCATTGGTGCTAAAGAATGAGAACAGTTATTGTATATCAAATGAACAACAAGAGTTTCACATATGGGAAGTTTCTCCATTTCCTTCTGGAAGGCCATATATCCTTGTATTCCCTGTCATAGGCACAAAATTCATTGAGGTCAACTAGACGGTATCAGCAAAATACCAATAGTTGGGCATGCAAAATTTTCAAAGCTTCAGCTCTAGTGCATAGAATGGAATAAGATCGACCCTATTGATAAATTATATGAATATAAGAACTATAGTAAGATTAATTTTAACTCGTGTGCAGGACAGCTATCACGGTTCTTAAGAATAGGTAAGAAATGCCAGCAAGGGAATCAGGTAAGTGTACATGGGTTTCCACTTTTTTCACTAATAAGTTGCGTCTGAATTTGTGTCAATTTTGGCATCGGAGTTCAGCTTGGCTACCTTTTTTCAAACTTGCAAAACATTTTCCAAGGTTTCCAGATGTACCATACAAAACAATAATCTCTACTTTGTTGTGAAATAATGTACATAAATCTTACCTTCCCAAGTGAGAGAGAAACTGTCAGCTCACTGACCATCTCAAATCTCTCCATCAGCCGGGTCGATGATGCTGGGATGTAATAATAGGTTGAGTGTCTGATGGATAGCGACCGAAGGTGGCGCCCTGCCATGGCAAACTGGTGCCTGCCAGGATCATAGGGGACAAGCCATTTAACATTCTCCAGCTTTGGGGCGACAATGCAAGCCTCATAAGCGTTAGAGACATCAATGTCTTTAAGCATTGGGGCGTGAACCTCCAGCTTGCCGGTTTCTTCGATGCTGTAGTAGAGACACTCCAGAGATTCCGAGCTAATGGAGATGTCGTGGGTGGGTTTGAGCTCCACAACAGAAACATAGAGCTTCCGCAGGCACGGACACTGCACGGAGGACACTACCCGCCCCAACTCGCCACCGTCCATTTGGCAGCATACTATCTTCAGATTAGTCAGGGCCAAGAAGGAGCCTGTCGGTGGCAGCCGGAGAAAAATTTCTGTCAGGTATCCAAAATCGATCTCGATCTCCGTAGCTCTCCCGCAGATGGGCAGCGCGAGCTCCTCCTCGCTGTCCCCGTACATTCGGACACGGAGATGTAGCATGCCAGCGACGCGCTGGGAGGCGAAGCGGAGCCATGGAGCGATACGGTCGGCGTCGACGACGTCGCACGGATCAAATCCACTTACGTCGATCTTGAGGCTGCGGAGCGTAGGTGCGGCGTAGGAGTCGAGGGCGGCGTCGATGGAGTCGAGGAGGGCTGAGGGCGTCGTCGCAGGAGCAGGGCTGCCGCCGAGGACGAGGTCCGGCATTTGGGCCCAGACGCATCGCCAGCGGCGGGAGAGGACGCTGGTGCGCGCGCCGGCCGCGGCGGACGGCAGGCGGACAAGGATGGCGTGCAGAAGCTCGTCGGGGAGGCCGCTGATGAGGTCCTCGTCCTCCGCGCCGCCGCGGCGGATGGCCGGCCGCTCCATGGGATTTGGGCTGGGGTTCGGGTCTGCCTGTGCTACTACGGCTGTGTGAGTCTCCAGTGTCGGACTCGTCTGGCCAGCCATGGCCCACCAAATGGCTCAAAGGTGGAAAGGAAGAACCCAAGTCTTTTTAGTTTTTTTACCCTCTGTCTGCTAAAAAAAAAAGCCTTTTTCCCCTCTGTTTAGTTTTTAAATTGTAATGAATAAATCATAATTTTTTAGTTTTGTATATCTTGAACTTGTTTAATTTATATGAAATATATTAACATCTATAACATCAAATAAAAAAATAAATGCACTACCAGAATATATTTCTTTTGTCTAATTAACAAATCATATTTGATATTTAGATGTTTGTGTATTTTTATATAAATTTAGTTAAAACTAGAGAATTTGACTTAGAATAAAACTAAAATAACTTACAATTTGAAATGGACGAAGAATATAAACTATCTTAAATAACAACAAAAAATGTGTCTCCTTCACTCTTCGATCTTTTGCTTAACTTCCTTCCAGAAGTACCTTATTTGCCTGACGGACTGGCGCAGATTAAACCGAATAATAACAACATGTTTTTGGAGCTAAATGATGTACACTATGTTCAAGTTTTTGACATGAACATGGGTGCTTATATTTTTAGAGTTTTTTAGGATTTAATGATGTTGTTTTTTCAAACGGGTTGTAGCATCCGTTCATTCTCAAGAATTGCGCTGTCCGGAGATGATCACCAGAACCGAAATGGTTTGATCACAATACCTGGCGAGCTCATGCTCATTATCGTCGTCTTCTTAATGCCGCCGACGATCAGTGGCTGGATGCAAGGGACAGACAAAGGTCGTCGTGCCGCAGCTAGTCCCTTGTCCCTCGGTGAACTGCTTCCAGCTTGATCAACTTGAGAGATCTGGCCAGCCTGAGAAAACGGCGTGAAGGCAGGGATCAAATTGGACAATTGGCGAACAATGTCGTGACATTTCTTGGTGGAAATCACCAACCATGAGTCCATGATCTTGAAGAAATGCTTCTACCAAAGGACCACACCAGTTGACATGGTTTGCAAGCTGCTTCTGTCAAAGTACCAAAGCACCACATGTCGTGAAGGCACTGAATAGGACAATTGGTGAACAATGTCTAGACATTTCTCGGTAGAAATCACCAACCATGAGTCCATGGTCTTAAAGAAATGTTTCTGCCAAAGGACCACACCAGTTGACATGGTTTGCAAGCTGCTTCTGTCAAAGTACCGAAGCGCCACGTGCCTCTGTAATCCTAGTCAGTTGTTGACCATGTCAACAGACAAATCAAGCACCACGTCAATGCCACGTAAGGATATGCTTTCCTTTCAAGTAATTATACATCATATTTTTCTGTACTTGGAAGCCATGACCTCTGAAAATTAGGTTAGAAAATAGGATACTTGTCAGCAAAAGGAGCAAAAAGAAACAAAAGCCTTGTTCGGATGGCCCTTATAATTCCAACTTTTTCCACTCTCTCTCCATCACATCAATTTCTACCCATATATATGGACCATTAAATGTTAGTAAAAAAAAATAACTAATTACACAGTTTAGTTGTAAATCACGAGATGAATCTTTTGAGCCTAGTTGGGCCACGATTGGACAATATTTACCACAAACAAACGAAGTGCTACAGGACTTTCTAATCTCTCTCCTCTCACAAATTGTTTCCCACATGTAAATAGTATTAAATATAAATTAAAAAAAATAACTAATTACATAGTTGGGTTGTAAATCACGAGACGAATCTTTTGAGCCTAGTTGGGCCACGATTGGACAATATTTACCAAATAAAAACGAAGTGCTACAGGAAAGGGTTGGAATTTTTCCAACCCCATCCGAACAAGGCGGGATAGCAAATTTCATCCGGAAACAAAATATGAAAGTTGGAATTCTAAGTCTTTTGAAGCAGCATGGATGGTTTCCAATGCAACTATTACGATCCTGGCCATTCCTATAATTGTTGCATCAACAGACCAAACTTTTCGAAGTCACATACTAGTTTAACAATGCTTGCATAGAGTCATGTTGAAAATCTCTATGATTATTGCACCAGCCGAGTGGTGCACTCTACAGTGAAAAAAACCAGAAACCAAACTTAATTAATGCATTGGCTGCAAAAGAACTTGAGTGTGGCATTCCTGACAAGATTGATAATGACCATATATCATTGGATATTTTCATCTCAAAGAACTTGCAGTCAATAGTTTTTAGACATACATCCTCGATTCAGTCGACAAGATCAAGATTACCAAGCATGAGTTCAACACAACAGAAGCCTTAAAACAAGTGCAACGCAGATTCAAATTGACATAAATTTACGGTAGCTTGGCCCTCTACAATCATTTGAACTTTCTAGCAATGTTCTCGTTGAAACTAAAAGCTACAGCAATGTTCTCGTTGAAACTAAAGGCTACAGCAAAGTTCTCGTTGAAACTAAAGGCTACACATGGACGCCCTCCATGTTATGGCTTCGGCAGCCAAGTCGGCACCTCCCTGGCATGCATGTTAAATTGGACCTTGCTGTTTGGATTACACTTGCTGCTGATCCTTTGGACAGCCTCCATAATCTCCGAAGAAACTGGGACAAATGGAACTGTAAAGTCTACCCTTTTAAGGGTGGTTACCGTGTTGCATCTAGACAGCAACAACTCCACAAATTCCACCTCTTCAGCTGAACCTGTAAAGAAAGCTATTCCTATCTCTTCTAGTGAATCAAAGGTGATGCCATCCAACCTGTGATTCTCTGGCAGAAGACAAGGACAATCTGACGTAGCACAAGATGATATCTGAAAAATTATATCATATAAGTAAAAAAAGCTAGCAAATAGAACATGTAAAGAAAAACAAAAGAAATATGTACAGAAACTTTGCACCCTTTGGGAAGGGATAATTAATGTCACCAGCCGTGTTTGCGTAATATATTAGCATGTATAGAAATTTCAGTTTTACAGAACCCATGTCATACCCACATAGCCCTGGGATGTTCAGATCCCTTGCATCCTTCTATCATATATCTTAGGACTCACTACTGCTTTGGGTTTGTATTTTTAGGTTCTTGATTGATTTTGTGAAACAACTTTCTACACATAGAACAGGTGTCAACTACACTAACTATTGTGAAACAGCAGCCCTTTATTGTTCTCCTTGGTTGTGTCAACTAGACCAATCATATTGCAGTTGTTTTGAATAAAAAAACACTGTAAGTTACCTATAGTATCATGGTATTGCATATGGTTCAGCTGCTAAATGCATTTACTTTTCTAGCAAGTATAGCTGGAGAAATTGGAGGTGTCATCCAACTTACTCCTCTCCTCTGTTTCAAATTGCAAGTCATTATGGCTTTTCCATAGATACATTACTTTGCCAGAATGACTAATAATTTGGACCAGAGGGAGTATTATACAACTATAATTTACAATTAATGATTTCTAAACTTAATTTGTTAGTATCATCAGGCAAAAGATACCTGACAGCAAATTTTTAACCCTGATATACTCTCTGTCAAGTCCTAAGGCTATGTTCGTTGGTAGCAGAGATCACATGATTCAAAACATATATCATGGCTACAACAAATTAGTCACACATGGGGATAAAAGCGTAGAGGTTACATCCGCTGGAGTACGCTGATCAAGGCATAGCTTCAATTTCCTGATACAGACACATCTCCTAAGAAGATGCAATATCACTGCCGCAGGAACATGGTAATTCACCATCAAACGAATAACAAGGGTTTCACATACAGGTAGCTTGTCCATTTCCTCCATGAAGGTCACATATCCATCTATTCCCTGCCACAGGCACAAAATCCATTAAGTTCATAGAGAAGATGAAATCAGAAAAGTATCAGTAGCTGTGCTTGCAAAATTACAAATGTTTCAGCTGTAATACTCGGAAAAGAAAAAGGATTGGCCTCATTGGTGAATTATAAGAATGAAAGTAAAGTTGCTCTTAACTCATGTCTCTAAAACAGCTATCACAGTTAAGGACGATGATAGGGAGGCAATGGCTGCAATGCAAGCAGGTACAGGGGGGTTTTACTAGGTTGTGTCCAAAATTGTCAATTTTTGCATTGAGTTGAGCTTGGCTACCTTCTACAAAATCGTTGAATCTTTGCACTGGTTTCCAGCTGTAACACCCAAAACAATAATCTTTAATTTGTTGTGAAGTAATGTACATAAACGAGTACCTCATAAAGTCTAAGGGAAACTTTCAGCTCGCTAACGGTATCAAATCTCTTCATCAGCTGTGTGGATGACAGCAGCAATCCAAACCAGGTCGAGTGCTTGATGTATAGCGACCGAAGGTGGCGCCCTGCCCCAACAAACCGGTGCGTGCCAGGATCATAAGAGTCAAGCCATTCAACTTTCTCCAGCTTCGGGGCGACAATGCGAGCCTCATCAGATGTAGACGCATTAATGTCTTGTAGCATTGGGGCATCAATCTCCAGCTTCTCGGTATCTCTGGCCCTGTATTTGAGACACTGCAGAGATTCAGAGCGCACAGAGACGTCACAGACGGGTCCAAGCCTCAGCACAAAAATATGGAGCTTCCGCAGGCGCGGACACTGCGCGGAGGAGACGGCGCGCCCCAGCTCGCCGCCGTCCATTCGGCGGCACGCTATCATCAGATCGGTCAGCGCCGAGAAGGAGCCATTCGGCGGCGGCCGGAGAACAATGCTAGTCACGAAGTCGAGCTCGATCTCCGTAGCTCTCTCGCAGATGGGCAGCGCGAGGTCCTCGATATCCCCGCACCTTCCCGCACCTGTCTTCAGATCGAGACGGAGGCGTAGCTTGCCAGCGAGGCGCTGGGAGGCGAAGCACAGCCATGGAGCGATACGGTCGGCGGGGACGTCGCACCAGTCGATTCCGCTGACATCGATCTTGAGGCTGTGGAGGGTAGGTGCGGCGTAGGAGCTGAGGGCGGCGTCGATGGAGTCGAGGAGGGCCGACGGCGGCGTCGACGATGGTGCAGGGCTGCCGCCAAGGACAAGTTCCGGCATGTGGGCCCAGACGCCTCGCCATCGGCGGGAGAGGACGCTGGTGCGCGCGGCGGCCGCGGCGGACGGCAGGTGGATGAGGATGGCGTGCAGAAGCTCGTCGGGGAGGCCGCTGATGTGGTCCTCCGCGCCGCCGAAGCGGATGGCCGGCGGCTCCATGGGAAAGGTCCTGGTCGTACGGTGGAGTCTCTGGTGTCGAACTCGTCCGGCCTGTCACGGCCCACCAAATAGCCCAAAGCGTGGAAAGGATGACCCCAAGTCTTTTTCCCCTCTGTCTGCTAAACAAAAACTCTTCTTCCTTCTGTTTAGTTTTAAATCGTAATAATAAATAAATAAATCATATTTTTTTTTTTTAGTTTTGTATAACTTAAACTTGTTTAATTTTTATAAAATTTATATAAAATATATTAACATCTATAACATCAAATAAATGCACTACTAGGATATGTTTTTGTCTTATCTAACAAATCATATTTGATATTTAGATGTTTGTGCATTTTGATATAACTTTAGTAAAAAATAGAGACTTTTACTTAGAAAAAAACTAAAATAACTTACAATTTGAAACGAACGGAGACATGGAGTAGATAAACTTTTCTTAAACAACAAATAAAATGTGTGTCCTTCACTCTCCTTTTGTTTAACTTCCTTTGAGAAGTACCTTGTTTGCTTCACACATTGGCATAGATTAAATAGACTAATAACAAACAACATGTTTTCGGAGCTAAATTATACAAATAGTATTGGTACAATAGTCACTGAGGCATGGGCCAATACGGTTCACTAGGAGGCCTAGATAGTAGATCACTCTTACTAGGAAATGGTAAAATCAAAGGTCAGTAGTAAATGGAGTGAAGTTGTACGCTTTGTTTAAGATCAAGAGACGATCACTATGACTGAAGGGCACATGTGAAATGGTCAAGTCTGCTAAATCTAAGCTTCGTTTCACATGTATTATATTAATTTAGTCTATATTTCCTTTGAAGTAATTATAGTTCTTCTCTTCTGTGCAAGCCATGTCTTTTAAAAATTAGGTTAAAAATATTACACTTGTCATCAAAAGCAAAAAGTATAAAAAGAAATAAACGTCCAATTGAAATTCTAAATTTTCTAAAGCGTCACGGTTATGTTCAAGGGATGGATCTATATACAGTGTAGGGGTACTGACACACCTAAGGAAAAATAAAAACATAGTGATTATAATCAATTTTTTATCCTACATATACCCTAAAGTAAGGAAAAATAAAAACATAGTGATTATAATCAATTTTTTATCCTACATATACCCTAAAGCATAGGATGCTGAATCAATAACAATAACATAGCCTTTCAGTCCTAAGCAAGTTAGAGTTCATTGGGTTAAAGCCTAAATCCTATGTATCAACCTACTAATGCACCAAGTTTTCTTTGCTACAGCCACCTACGAAAACGTCCCCGCTGAGGAGCCCCGTCTTGATGCACCCACTAAATTGTACCAGTGAAACCAACACGGTTAAAATAGACAGTCTAGATTCAATTTCGGTCATTCTCTCTCCTTACTCATTCACATCGGACGACCCAGATCAAAAGTGTCACACATCCTCGTCCCTCAACCTCCCGCGCGCCCACCTCGCGGCGCTGTGGAGCACGCGCGGCAATCACTCGATGTCCATGCCGAAGTTGCCTGTTGCGCCGCTCGCGCTTTGCGCATCGCCGCAATCGCACGCCACGCCGGACGCCCTGCTGCGCATCGCCACGCCTCCCTGCTGGTACCGCCGCACATCGCCACGCGACCCACAAATATTCCACCGGCGCCGCCAGCCCTTGCGCTCGCTCGAGATCGAACTCCGCCCAGAACCACACCCACGCCGCCAACGAGCAGGTCGCCAGGCTGGACGCTGAACGAGCAGGACTCCTGCCAGCACCCGCCCACAAACCTAACCTGGCTTGGGGCAACAAATCAATGGCACACCACTGGACCCCGCTTGGTCAAGGAGAATCGATTGAAATTTTGTACGAGAGAGAGGAACCATTCTATTCTTGCTATATCTTTAATAAATTGGACTTCTAATTTCTATGCTATATATGTGCAGATCCAAAATCAAGTCTACATTGCTTCATTACAGGTAATCTAATACTACCCAATTTTATGTTGTTTGAGCGGTAATATTTAAGACGATATGGTGACATCCAATTGGAATCCGTCATTTGTATTTGAGAAAACAAAAATACCAGTATGTTGGTGTATTATGTTTGGGCTATTTGTATATCAGGATGTCATCAAATTATGTAATTATTTTGTTTCCATTGCAACATACAAGCATGAATCTTTTTTTGGTATATCAAGATGTCATATCAGAATCATGTTCTTTATTTTAATATTATTTAATATGTTATCAATGGTTCAATGCTTTTTCAAAACACCAAAGCATATAGATCATTTTAGTTGTTTAATTTGTATCGTCTTAAATATCACCGTAGCGTTAGCACGGGCAATATACTAGTATCCCTACAGTGTACACTGATCCAACAACAATAACATAGTCTTTCAGTCCTAAATAAAGTGGGTAGGCTAGAGTTGAAACCCAAAGAAACCCCTAGTCACAGTTTATGCACGTCTGTAACTACTTTCTAGGCACTCCTATCAAACATAGATCTCAGTATATCCCAATCTATCAAATCTCCTTTTATTGCCTCCTCCTGTCAATCTTGGTCTTTCTTTATCTCTACTCACATAATTAACTCGACTTAGGAATCTACAATGCATAGGCATCTCTGGAGGTCTCCTTTGAAAATGGCCAAACCACCTCAAGATGTTGGAAAAGCTTTTCTTCAATTGGTGCTACCCCTAGGTGATCACATATATCATTATTCTGAACTCGGTCCATTCTAGTGTGACCATAAATCCAACGCAACATACACATTCATGCAGCACTCAATTGTTCAATATGACGTCTTTTAGTAGGCCAATATTCTACTCCATACAACATAGCGGGTCTAATCGCCATTCTATAAAACTTGCCTTGTAAGGTACTGATCCACCTAAGAAACAATAAAAAATAATGATTATAATCAATTCAGTTAAAATCTATCCACAATACAAGCGCACTCTCAAATTTGCTGTAGCTCCGCTCTGGGTTGTTTTCCAATGTGGCTACACTGCATAGAAATCCGAACCAGGAGCGATAACAAACAATCTGAAACTGAGTCTGTAACATACAATAACTAGCAATCCGAATCTAGTAATAGACAACATAAGGAGTAGCAAAAAAACTCGAGAATCAGGTATGTTACAAAACCAAGACTCAAAAACCGATATTGCCAGAATCTGAACTAAACATCAAGTAGAATCAGGAGACAGCAGAATTTGGAGGTGCCAAATGAAACAGCTAACGGAACTCTTGCCAATCGATTTAATCTCAGGCAATATTAACTGGCGTAACCAAAACCACCATATCAAATCAAACACATATTTAAGTTCAAAGATAGCAACTTATTCATGATTCAACCATACTGGTGCACAATGAAAGTTTTAAGTAGAACACATAGGAGCACAACCAGTCCATGAAATCAAAGTCAGCCACAATGCAAACCACACAGATGCATTTTGAAACTTCGAAGAAGTCACCCACCACAATGGATACAAAAGGCACCAGACGACCCAGACATAGCAGCAGCTTCGACGACCAATGGTGGAGTGAGGATGACACATGGGCGTCCTCCGTATTATGGCTCCGGCCCCATGGGCTGCACGTTAAATTGGACCTTGCTATTTGAATGACACATGCTGTGGATCCTTTGGACAACTTCCATGAGTTCTGAAGAAATGGCAAATGGAACCAAAAAGTCTACCCTTTTAAGGGTCACAGTGTTGCATCTAGGGAGCAACAACTCCACAAATGCCTCCTGTTCAGCTGAACCTGTAAAGAAACTGAGTCCTATCTCTTCAAGTGAATCAAAGGTGATGTCATCCAACCTGTAATTCTCTGGCAGAAGACAAGGACAATCTGACGTAGTACAGGATGGCATCTAAAAAATAAGTTAAAAACATGTTAGCAAACAGGACATATTTAGAAACAAATGCAATACAGACACCGTTCCCCCTTTGGGGAGGGGAGCGTCAGACTTATAGTTCACCTCAACAGGCACATATATGTGATCCATAGCATTTGTAAACATTTCAGTATGACAAGCCCATGTCACACCCACACAACCCTGGGACGTTCAGACCCCTGACATTCTTGATCCTTCTATAGTTTTTTTCCAACAGTTTTGTTTTTGTGTTGTTAACTTCCAGATTTCCATTGTGAAACAAACTTACATCGAATGTGTGTCAACTATTTTTGAACGACACTTAGTTTAACTATTGTGAATCAGCAGACCTTTCTTCTTCTCGGTTGTGTCAACTAGACCAACCATATTGCAGTTGTTTCCAATTTTAAAAAGAAAAGTTCAGTTAGTTAGCTAATGTGTTGTGACATTGCCTATCGTTAGCTGCTAAATGAATTTCCTCTAGCACGCATAGCTGGAGAAATGAGGTTGTGTAATCTAATTTATTATATAACTAATGACTTCGAAACTTATTAATTTATACATATCTTCATGTTAAGTAAGCTGGTAGGAATTTTTTTTTCTCTGACTATGAAATAGCCTTGCTAAAGTGATAAATATTAGTCCCTGATATAGTGTCAGACAAGACCTATGGCTAAGTTCCTTGATAGCAGAGATTCACATGAATCAAAATTCATATCATTGCTCACAAAAGTTAAAAACTTGGAATACCTCTGATGCAGCAAAACCATAAAGAATTAATTTGAACTTCCGTATACAGCTGCATCTCCTAAGAAGATGCAACACCATTGGTGCAAAAGCATGGTGATTCGTCATTAAATTAATAACAATGGTTTCACATATTGGAAGCTTCTCCATTTCCTTCAGGAAGGTCATATATCCCGCTATTTCCTGCCACTGCCATAGGCACAAAATTCATTGAGATGGAATCAGCAAAATATTAGCAGTTCGGCATGCAGAATTTTCAAATCTTCAGCTTTAATAATGCTTGGAATGGAATAAGTTTGGCCCTATTGATTGATGGATTATAGGAACAAGAATTGTAGTAACATTAATTTTAACTCATGCGTGCAGAACGGCTATCACAGTTCTTAAGGACATGTAAGCAATGACCGCAAGGAAATCAGGTACATGGGTTTCCAGTTTTTGAATAATAAGTTGCACCTGAATTTTTGTCAGTTTTGGCATTGAGTTCAGCTTGGCTACCTTTTTCAAAATCGTAGAATATTTTCCATGGTTTCCAGATGTACCATCCAAAAACAATAGTATTTGGTTTGTTGTGAAATAATGTCTATAAACAATCATACCTTCAGAAGTCCGAGATAAACTTTCAGCTCACTGGTGGTATTAAATCTCTCCATCAGCCTTGTGGAAGAAATGCTTGAGTGCATGATGGATAGTGACTGAAGGCGGCGCCCTGCCACAACAAACTGGTGTCTGCAAGGATCATAGGTGTGGAGCCAGGCAACCTTCTCCAGCTTTGGGGAGATGACAATGCAAGCCTCAACTGCTGAAGTCACAGTAATCTCCTGCAGCACTGGGGCTGTGACCTCCAGCTTGCCGGTGTATGAGTCCAGGTGGACACACTGCAGAGATTCCGAGCTAATGGAGATGTCACAGACGGGTTTGAGCTTCAACACAAAAATATGGAGCTTCTGCAGGCGCGGGCACTGTGGAGAAGACACGACACGCCCCAGCTCGCCGCCGTCCATTTGGGCGCATGATATCTTGAGATCGGACAGCAATGAGAAGGAACCGGTCAGTGGCGGCCGGAGAAAAAAATTACAACTCGTGGTGTCAAGGTCGATCTCCGTAGCTCTCCCGCAGATGGGCAGCGCGAGCTCCTCCTCGCCGTCCCAGTAGCCCTCGGCATGGTACTTCAGACGGAGATGGAGATGTAGCTTGCCAGCGATGCGCTCGGAGGCGAAGCGGAGCCATGAAGAGATACGGTGCGCGGGGACGTCGCCCCGGTCGACTCTGCTGACATCGATCTTGAGGCGGTGGAGGGTAGGTGCGGCGTAGGAGTCGAGGGCGGCGTCGACGGAGTCGAGGAGGGCCGGGCGGCGTCGCAGGAGCAGGGCTGCCGCCGAGGACGAGTTCCGGCATGTGGGCCCAGACGCCTCGCCATCGGCGGGAGAGGACGCTGGTGCGCGCGGCGGCCGCGACGGACGGCAGGCGGATGAGGATGGTGTGCAGAATCTCGTCGGGGAGGCCGCTGATGAGGTCCTCCGCGCCTCCGAGAGGAATGGCGGGCGGTGGCTCCATGGGAAGCGCAGTGGACGATTGCGAATCCATCGACTAGGGTTTGGGTTTTGGAGTCGCCGGCGACGGGCCGGCCCAAAGCGCGGAAAGGAGGAACTAAGTTTTGTTTTACCTCTGTTTTAATTTTAATTTTAATTTTAATCGTACGACAAATTTTTCTAAAATCTTACAATAAATTCCCTAAAAAATCGTAACAATAAATTTTAAGTATTCTAAAAAGTAAAGTCTTTTTACTTTTATTCTAACTTAAGCTTGGTTAGTTTTGATCAAATTTATTTAAGCATATTAACATCTACAGTATCAAATAAATGCACTATCAGAATATATGTTTTTTGTCTTATCTAATAAAACATATTTAATATTGTTATTGTTTGAGCATTTCTACGCAAATTTTGTTAAAGCTAAAGAGGTTGACTTAGTTCCTGTTTGGATACCCCCTCCGACTAGAATCAAATTTTGATCTAATTGATTATATGGTAGATTATTATAATAACTTTAATCTAGGTGAACACCACCCCCACCCCCCCCCCCCCCCAACAAAACAACCCAACTGTCAACTGATTGTCCAGCCTGCCAAATTATAAAGGATAAGATAGGAATTTCTCACTTACCAACCATAAGCAAACATTATAATCTATTGACCCAAACAATCTAACTGTTATGATAATCCATATTGTAACAATCGAACTATGACCCAAACAAAACTAGCTTGTTCAGATCATGTCCTGTGAAACATTAGGGGTGTAGTAGAAGTAGAACCTCTGCCTATCTGCCGTCAAGAGCTTCCAGCTTGATCACTTGAGAGACCTGGCCGACCTCGTACATTATTGGTCACAAATGTACTAGTACGGTTCACAAGAACAAACAATGTTAAAAGGGTGAAGAAATTTAAGTGAGAAAAGGGTAAAGGCACGGAATAGGACAATTGGTGAACAATGTCCTGACATTTCTCGGTGGAAATCACCAACCATGATCTCAAAGAAATGCTTCTGCCAAAGGAACCGAAGCCCGGCATGCCCTCCTCCGTAATCCCAGTCAGTTGTTGACCATGTCAACTGCCAGATCAGGCACCACGTCAACACCACCTAAGCAGCGGCTGAGTCTTCCTTAGTCAGATACTGACATGTCTTAGACCTTGGTTTTTTTTAAAAAAGTTAAGATTCCATTGCATCACAGACAAAGTACAGATATTGCCCCCACGAACAAGCTAATGCCTGGCACGAGACAAGACAAGTGCTTGGAATTCTCGCAAGAGACAAGGCAAGAGCTGATAGTCCATCGTCACACTATCCTAAACCAAACACTACAATAGGTTCTTCAAAGTCGATTACATTCGAAGTTTCTTACTGCTGATTGGATTACTAGCATATCCAAACAAAAGCTCTGCTAATTTTACAAATGCATCATCAAGAAGAGTAGCAATGTCGATCAACGAAGCTCCTGTTCCCGAATGATATGGACAGTCATTGTAAGCTTCTTGTTTTCCATCAGCTGAAACAGGCAGATATCGCCTGGTTTCAGCTCATTGTCGCTTACAAATTGCCTCCAGCCTTGAACAAGCCTATACTCTTTGTTCGCGATCTTGATTTCAGCCTCCCATGTGTGAGTCTTGTTGGGATACATAAGGCTAATAGTGTCATACCCACGTTGAAGGTATTTTCTATCATACTCTGAAGAGAATCTCTGAATGCATTCAGAAAATGAAAGGTTAAGTGAAATATAACTTTGTTAAAAAACAGTGACAATATAACCAAAAGAACAAGTTGCAGCAATCCATAGAGAACTTCCCCTACTCTACAATTCGATTCATGAATTTTTTTTTTCCTTTCTATTTTGACTTTGAAATCAGATGGAACAAATTCCCTACAGATGAATTTGACACTAAACAGAGCAGTGATGACTCACCATACAGCAATAGTTTCCAGTAACATGGGTAGGTGCCATGATGCGTACAAAAACAGGATATGGAGATCCAATAGCTTGAACTTTGTTTTTTACTTTATGCATCTGTTCATTGTTTAGAACAGTGAATCGTGGTACGATGTATCCAGGCTCAGTAGCTTTATGTGGAGGACTTCTAGAAGAAGGGACATATCCTGTGGAGAAACCCAATTCCAAAAATGGCCATCAAAGTCAGAATATGCTCCATAGAACCAAAACTGAAAACTAGTCCAAATGCTCTAGATACAAACCTGCCGACTTTGGGTGGTGGGTTTCCTCGAGAGGATGAAATATCAAGCTGACTCCTCTTGTGCCCTTTGATGGTTCAAATATACAGATATCGCCTTCTTTCAAACCATTGTCGCAAATGAAGCACAACCAGCCAGTAGAAAGAGCATACCAACCAACAGTGTCAGTGTCCAAAGTGATTTCCCATATCTTGCTACCATTAAGCTGAGAAAGTGTAATGGTTCCATTTTTGTCCAAAAGATGTTTCACAGCATAATCCTTAGATATGGCCTGTTCCAAATGATTGCAAGCCAAAATATATATTTATATGACAAACAAATACTGAAGACTCATGTGGTGACAATCATAATCTTGATGAAACACCTACTGACTGCCAATGGAACTGTTTAAAAAAGAATATAATAAAAAACAGCATACGAAAAATCCTACTGATTGCATGGGATAAATTCAGAACTCACCAGAAATCCACCAGACATACTTGTCATGTCCATGGCTGTGATGTACAATGGAATTTGAGGTCTAATTTTCTGCTCAAGCGCATCGATTTTAGCCTTTTGCTCACTCGTCATGTTGCAACCCATTGGAAACACTAACCAAGACTTCTGGAAACCAACTGGATTCAAGAGTTCTTCAATGTCGACATCTTCAGCTACACAGTGTCAACCATGAAAAGGTTACCACAAAAAGGCAGTGCGCATGGCAGAAAATTTAAGGTAATCACTTTAAAACTATTTACTTGATGTTTGAGAAGGAGAGTCTGTTGGGTTCATCTTTGAAGTTTTCCTCATGTGGCTAGAGCTGCCCCTGTAATGTGTCACCGACCTTTTGGTTGTTGGTGGTTGTGTATGATTATCATGAGAAATGCTCCTTTCTTGCCCATAAGAACTGTCCATCACAACACTAGAGAACTCTTTCTCACAATTACTTGGATCGAAGATTCGAACTTTGAAGTGGGCGTGCCCACTATAAGTGAACACCAAGAAGTCTCCATGTCTAAGATCATGAGAACTGGAAAATTTTGTCCATCCAGTTCTAATGACAAGATCATTCTGTTCCTTGGCAACTGTAACATTATATATTTTACCGTTTGGTGATTCTAGTTGGACTTCTTCCGGGATCTGGCCTCCAACATTGGTTGCAAACTTTTTGGTATGGTCTGCAAGAATAAACAAATGAGATCATTTCATTTACTTAATAAGGAAGTTTTTCCATGTAATCAAATGCTACACAGAGCTAGTTTTATATACTAGATAATAGTAGTGTCAAAGTCAAAGCCACAGACATTAAACACCGAATGAAATGCAAAAGGACTAGTACCAGGGCTGCCAACAAAGAGGTACCAGTTGTGCAAAGAAGAATTACTTTCCTAGTGATTGGCTAGATAACTTCTTGTAGTTTTCATTTTTTTTTCTCTTTTTTTTTTTCTTTTCAACTGGTTGTTCCTTATTCTTGTTTATTATCTATTTATATATTCTTTTTTTTCTCAAAAAAAAATATCTATTTATATATTCAGTAGGGGAAAGCTCTGTTACCTAAAAAAAAAGAAGAGGTACAATTCACTAGTTCATCTTCATGCTTTGGTTCCATTATTAGCCCTTTGATTGTTGCCGTTAGTTGCTACCAGGTCGTTTGCAGGTGGTTTCAGCTGCTGTATTGTTTAGATGCTAGCTGTTCTTTAGTCTTGGACTCTTTGGTTGTATGGGCCTGTTTTATTGTTTTTGGTTTGTGCGTTAAAAACTTTTGGTTTGTACTTGTTCTCTCTCTAATAATAATGTAACATGGCAGATTTCTCCTCACGCCTATACTTCCTTTTATTCAGAATAAGCAGGTTTTAGCTACTAGTTATACTTAAAAACAGAGAGCTATATATTTTCTCCTCTTCAAATTTATATAAGTTTGTTATTCAGGAAAAAAATGTGCATTTAGCTTGTTTGTGGAAAACTAAAATCTATGGTCAAACTTCAAACTTCAGTATCGGTATTACAAAATTTCTAGCTAAATTCCTGAACTCATGTGGTGCCAATAATAATTTCTAAAAGTTTAGCGAAATATAACAAAAAAGAAGAGATGCCACTGGTGCACAAGAACAGTGTATTTGAGTATCAGTGTAATTATGTATCTTACCATTTTATTCTTGAAATCACTCTCACTTATCATAAACTTGGTGAAAACCTGATCACTCATGTGGTGCCAATAATGATTTGAAATACAACCCTTGCATACTGTGCAAGCTTTGTTTCTCCTGTAACAACTCATCACATGTTAGTTGAGAATAAAATGTTAAGAGAAATTTATAACCTCAGAGCTGGACTTGGGAGTATGCAGAATGTAGCAAATAAAAACTTCAATATTTCTTGGGCACTTATAATAGCAGGTCAGCGAGTCATTTTTGCTTGTGGAAACAAAAAGGTGAGTGGAGCTACCATTAAAGAGTTTTATCAACCTTTCACATCCTAGTGATTGTAAATGACTGTCATGAAATGTGATCTTCTCTTGGACACAAGGAATGGAATTAATCGGAAAACAGGATAGCTCTTTCTCACAGGTACTTGGACTGAATATTCGAACTTCAAAATGGGACTCCCCACTGTATCAAAACACCAAGGTATCACCCTGCTCCAGTGCATAAGCATTGGCAAATGCAGCCCATCCAGAACAAAGGAGTAGCTCATTATTCTTCTTGGTCACCTCAATGTCATATGTTTCACCATCTAGCACTTTCAGCATGATTGTTTCAGATAACTGATCCCCAACATTTTTTGCATACTTTTTGGGTAGGATCTGCAAAAATAAATAAATAAGATTTTTTTTGTTTACTTAAAAGTTAAAATACAGTTCTTGTAATGGCAGTTAAGACCACTGCACAGAACTAGTGTGCTATATGAGATCAAACCCCATTTTTCTCAGGAACAGAATATATATATAAGATCAGTCTATTTTATTCTCAGGAACAGAACATCATCAAATGTATAAAAGGAAAAAGGATTGGCAAACATACAGGCGCTAAAGGGGTGTTAATACTTATCACTTGGTTGTCTTTATGCCCATAAATTTTCCTTTCAATCAGAAACCATGCATATAACTTTAGTGTAGAAAAAAGGGTTGTGGTTTTTGATGTTCTTGGTTCAGAATTCAGAGTCCAAGTGTCCAAGTTCAATCATTAGTATTAAGTTTATTTCAGCAAGTAGTTAAAAAGAATTATAGGCTGATCATAGGGGCTAATTCTGCAGTAACTAGGAGGCCATCAGGGCCAGCTTGTAGTCCTGAATCAACTATGTATGGTAGAAGGGGATAAACAGAAAAGCTGCAAGCATTTTCAGCACCATGAATCGAAAGTGTCATTGGGTGGGTTCCTAGGTCTTACCTTGCAGTAGGTCTGACAGTCTCCTTTTTTTCTCGAACATGCAAAAGGTCTGACAGTCTCCTCAAATGCAAGTATACAGAATTCCTTCTGTTTATTCTTGTGCCTTTTACAGCTAGTGCTACTAATTTCAGTGCAAAAAAATATGAGCATACATGTTTTTCTTCTCAATACAGAAGCATGGTTATTTGCATGTGCTTCGTTTTTAAAACTAAAACTCTAGCATTATGATCAGAAAATAGCTAGCTCAGTTTTCAACTTTTATAAAAAATAACAATCAGAAAAGTCGTAGAAGGCATGTCTCGGTGAAGAAAAATGGCATGATTAGTAGGTCTTACCAGTCCATTTTTTAAACCACTATCTAGCATAACCACGAAGGAGCACCTGTTATGCATCTGGTTCCAATAATGATGTGCTGCGCACTCTTTGAATATTGTATTATGTGAAGCTTTGCTCATCCCATGATCACACCTACCAATCAAAAACGTTAACCGAAATCAAGGTGGATATAAGCACACACTGCAGGTTTTTCAAAAAATATAAGCACAAACTGCACCATACACAAACTCATGGAAGTCCATGATAAATACCCGGATATGATTATGGAAGTAAGTTACAAGTACATGGCAAATAATACAAAATACTTTAGCACTTTTGGACCAGGCATACGTAAGCAGTAGAAATACAACTGGTTAAACGAACCAAATTTTGCCTTTTCAGGCACGAACCAAATTTTGCTTTTTCAGGAGGGGTTAAAAAAAACTACTCGCTAAGGTATATAAATATAATAAAAGAGTGTCCAGAAAGAAACAGAAAAGATTACTAGAGCGACAAGTGCAATATCTCTTTTACTAACCTCCCTTTGACAGAGGAAGTGTTGTTCACCGTAAAACAGGAAAACTCTTTCTCACAGCCATTTGGGTCAAAGATTTGAACATTAAAGAGACAATTCCTGCTATATCTGAACACCAGCATGTCACCCTGTTCAAGTTCATAAGCACTGGCGAATTTTGCCCATCCAGATCGGAAGACTAACCCATTAAATTCCTTAGCAATCTGAATGTCATACATTTTACCATCTGCCACTTGCAGCTTGACTACTTCTGGTATCTGGCCTCTTATATTATTTGTGAACTTTTTGGGGACAGCCTAAAGGAATAAGAAAATGAGAGTTTTATAAGAACATTAGAAAGTCAGTATATAAATCATGAACAAAATATAAAAATACAAAACTAGGTTAAAAAGGAAAATAAAACAGAAAAAAGATAGGACCAGCACAGTCCAGTTAGAGTGCAAGATTGTAATATAAAAAGAACTGCCTTGTTAAACCAATCCATTATATTTCCAGAAACATAACACACACACACACACACACCTAGTTAAATAGAATGATCAGTTACTGCAACCACAAGAAAACTACAAATGCATAAATGATACAGAAAAAAACTGCATTGCAATATAGATTTCTCTTTGAAAGGGAAGCTGTGGAGATTATATAAAAAAATTATAACTTTTACTGTGCAGTGAAATAGGAAAAGAAAATCAAACCACCATAGGCCATTAATCACAAGTTCTCACTACTCAAGTTATTATTTGAAAACCATGATAGTGCTGGTAATTATTATATCTAAAAACCATGTGTTGACATCAGCAGAAACTCAGTTGTTCTAACATGCTACAGAGATGGTTTTCACCAAATAATATTAGGGGTTTCCCTGTTGCACTTTCCTCAAGGAAATTACTTTTAAAATCAATTCAACGATCTTGAATATCAAAGCTAATGGTTTATTTTATCCACCTTCCTGTCCTGGGGAAAAAATTATGAGAAATTACAGAAAATTGATATCTTAGTTCACATTACCAGCAAATGAAAGGCCTCACCACATAGTCGCCAATCATAACACTGAGAAAACTCTTCTCTTGGTCATCCATGTGATTCCAGTAATGATGTACAATGCAATCCTTGCATCTGGTTGAACATTTACTCATCCTGTGATAACTCCTACCATAATGGAGATGAATTTAGATAGATGTAATAATTCAGAAATGTTATGAGGACATGGTATAAGAGCCCATGAGAACTTTCTACACAAGTATCGAAAAAATCTGAAATGTTATAAGCCATACAGATTTCCATGATTAAACTTAGCTGCATGTTGGGGGAAACAAAGATGAATGAAATGTTGCAAAGTGTTTTCGAACTTCAGCATTGTCTCAGTCTCCCCGATGTAACCAAGCTTGATAAAAGAGAATTTGCAAAGGTCATAGATTCTCACTGTGTTCAGAAATGTTTCAAGAATGTGTTCAGAAATGTTTCAAGAACTGAGAAGTTTTTAACACGCAAAGCTATTGCTGGATTATACAGAAATGCCAGTGTTTCCCTACATAGATCTACAAAACTGAAAACACAATTCATGTAACAAGTAAAAAAAAAATCACCACAACAGTAGTGAGGCAAGTTAAGTGATAAAAACCCCTCTTAAAGCGTTAAGGGAAAATTTCCAGTACAAGTGAGTCTACAACTTCCAGAACTTGTGATTTTTTTGGAAGATCAGAAATCGTGTTTTAAAATTAAAAAAAACTTCTAAGCTCTCCTGCTGGTAAAAGCAAATAAATCAAATGTGGAAGCCAAAAATCAAAAGCACCTCAAAGAAATCTGATGGCATCAAAGAACATCCACGCCTGATGTCTCCTCAAAAGAAAAAGAAAAAAAAAAAACATTGTGTACCCAAGAATCATGTAACCAAGACACCAAGCGATGCATGAATGCAGCATGTATTCCTCACACATGCTCCTCACTGCATGAGCGAGCAATGATGCACAATGCACAAAGAAGAGGTTTCTTACCTTTGGGGCTTTTCCATCCAGCTCCACGAGCTGAAGCAGCCACACCAGAAGCACTGCACCCTCAACGCTATCTACTGAAGTGGAAAACCCCAACACTTCCAAACGAAGAAAGCAGCAGGTACTGATGGAGAAAACCCCAACCGGGGCATCATATATTGGGCAGTGATGTGGGCTCAAAGTACTTGAGTGCTGGGAACGAAAGTCACCGAGCTGTGCTATGCTATGCTCGTGGGTCCTACTACTGTACTTGCATCTTTGTGGATGACTAGTTTCGTTCCCAGCACTCAAGTAGTACTCTCCCTCTGTTCCCAAAATAGTCCATACCCCATTCTCCAATGTGTAAGTTTATCTAGATTTATTTATAAAATATAGTATCCATTTCTAAATAAGCTTATATTGCATGATTAATCTAACAATATAGTTTAGTATCAATGTGTTATAAATATTAATAATTGTTCTAATTAGATTTGAGATTAATCAACTCTTGCAAAGTGAATTATGCTACTTTTCTTACAACGAAACGAGTAAAAAACTACCAACCAGGTAGGGCTTGTGCCATCGGCCGCCCCGGCTCGCCGCCTGCTGTCCTGTCCTGCTCCTGGCCTCCTGCACCTTCTCCCCGCCCCTCGCCGGCCGCCGGCTACCGCCCGTCGCGTACGGCACGGCGGCCGCCTCCCCAGCCGGCGACATGATGGATGGGCCCAGAATGCGGCCCATTACGAGCAGAAAGCGGAGGGTGCATCCGCGTTCCCGTGACGCGTGTATAGTCCACGGAACCGTTGACGATGATGACGTGGCTGGTGGGCCGGTTGAAGTGATTGGGCCGCTGGGCCGGGTTGTGGGGACGGCACGTCATCAACACGTTTAATTATTGGAATTCCCTCTCAAAATCAGATGCTCAAACATTTTGAATGAATGAACTAGTTTTAAACTAGCTTTGTCGACTGCACCATCCAACGCAATTCTCCTCCCACCTAAACTTGCGGTAAAATAATCTACACATTGGTTGAAAATTGAAATAAAATTATTCGTAGTACAACGCATTCAGAGTTTCATGGTGGAGATTCTTGGACAGGTTTTGGAACACCAGTGACTTCCCATCTCTTAAGGAATTTAGGAATCAGAAAGTGGATGGAAACAGCGAATGGACGAACACTGGAAACACAAAAGCGCCGCAAATTCGACAGAACGAACGGCTCTGATCATGCCGAGACCAGCTTGCAGCTACACCGATCTCTTGCGGATGATGTGGACGTCCATCGTCAGCGTCTCGGTGTTCTTCACCAGGCTGAAGAGGCAGATGTCGTCCCGTTTCAGCTTGTTGTCAGCCACGAACTTCCTCCAGCCTTTAGCAAGGATCTTCTGCCTCCCGTACTTGACCTGAAATCCCCATCGTCAGCTGCTTCTCACCGCCGCCTGGAACTGGAAGATATTCTCTTGCATACGCTCCACCGATTCCCTGTGGAAGATGTAAAAGAATTCAGTGACAAAAATACACGAAAGAGCTCCTGCTGTGTATTTTGAAAAAAGAAAAAGTTGCAGTGAAATGATCAGATCAAATTAAAGAGACCCTTTCCCATTTAACTCACAAAAAATGATTAAACCTGAAAAATCTAGTGTATTACCTGACTACCAAATCAACAGGAATAGACCTTCGAATAATGAAAAAACTAGTTTTCTTTTCTTTTTACTTGTATATAACACTGCACAAGAGAAATGATGACCCACCAGAATGCACAGCCTGTTCTCCTTGCTCTTAAAAAGTATATTTCATGACAGTCACATATACGGGGATCTCCGACCGGATAGTGTTTCATCATCATGAGAGTAGTTGTGCACACTACTGCAGAACGGGCTTTTAGCCCCTGTGCTCAAGGGCCTTTAGATAGATGCGGGGGTAGGATTCGAACTCAGACCATCCACTTTAGTTCTAGCCTACACGTACTGGCCATCTGAACCCCACCGCGCATATGATATGCAAGAGATATACTGTTCTTTTAGAGCCACTCTGGAAGCACTTTTAGTCCCGGTTTGAGACAAAAACCGGGACTAAAGGTCCCTTTAGTCCGGGTTCGTGTCCCAAACCGGGACTAAAGGTTAAGGACCTTTAGTCCGTGTTGGTAATACCAATCGGGGCTAAAGATTGACCTTTAGTCCCGGTTGGTATTACCAACCGGGATTAAAGAACTTTTAGTCCTGAACGCAAAAAATACCGAGACTAAAGTCGAATTTGTGCATTGACGAAAGGCCGTTTCTGTACTAGTGGCATAGGGAATTTTTTTAACTCAATCTTTAAAGGTGCATAGGGAATTTTTTTAACTCAATCTTTAAAGGTGTTCTAAAATAAACATAAACATTGTTCGAAACTTATTTGTGCGTCTAATATTATTCATGGCGCGCCACCTTATTCGTGGCACGTTCAATAAGGTTAGACGTATAAATAAGTTTTGAACAATGTTTATTTTAGAATATCTTCGAACACTGAGTTAAAAATAAAAAAAATTATGCACTGATGGGTCTCCATTGCGCGCGTTGGCAGCTTCATTGATAGTAGCTCAATGTTGGTCGTCTTTCTTAGTCATGTCATGCAATAAATTGACCTCATCTTAATTATACCCGGTCACGGTAAGTGGTCAGCTTGTTCATCTACAAAGTGCTAATGTCACTGTGTTACAGTGTTACTACACAATATATCTTGTATTAGCTGCTTTTGCTACTATACATGGCCGCGAGCTCCAAGTTAAATCAGGAAAACTTTTGCATGTTCATTTTGGATTATACTCTACCACGCATGGATGCCGATTCCTCGAAAATAAACATTCTATATTTTTACGTTATATATACCATGCCATGTTTTTGCACTTGTTTATTTATTATTGCGAACTATAAGTTATCAACTGCCTGTTAAATAGAAAATACTTTGTTTTACAATGTCGAAAGAAAGTATTTTGGTGGTGTGCTTTACTTCTCCTATTAATGGGGGGACCAAGGTTCGAATCTTTTTTTTTTTTGGCGTTATTATGGCACTTCCAGACTTTCCGAGGGTGGACATGCTAGGAAAATAATATGCGAAGGAACACACATATACGGGAGCGGACAGAACCCAGGAGGACCTGCGAACACGAAACGGATGGAGGACCTGCGAACACGAAACGGATACCGACGGGAAAAAGAATGGGTAGAAAATGTATACCGCAGAGAGGGAGGGACCTGCGAACACAGAACGGATACCGACCAGAAAAAAGTATACGGAAGAAAGAGGTAGAAAGAAAAGAAACGGCAGAATTTTTGAAAAAAAACAGAAATTTGATCTCTTTATTATTAATTATATTAAACAGAAGATATATAAATACATCTAAAAACATCCATCCAGATACACCGCGCGAGATTCCGCCTTGCAGAGTTGCAGTTTTTCTTTTTCCAGAAAAGGCAAAGGCTTACAGAGTTGCAGGGTTTTTTTTAAGAAAAAGGATAAAGCATTTTACTGCTATTTTAATTTAAAGAAAAACACACAAAGACAGGTGCCACTGTCTAGCTACTCTTATAGAGTTGCACTACCAGTAGCAATTAGCAATATACGATGCACATACACTCTGGGCAGTCTTGTTTCCTTACTTGGGCAGTCTTGTTTCCTTACTTCCTTAGGTTTGATCTCAAGTATCCCATATCTTTCACCTGTCATCTGGAAAAATTGAATTAAGATAAATATTTGGTTATTATTTACTTATGTTTTAGATTTTTCGTAGTTAACAGAGTGAGATGTATAAAATACCACTTCCATAGGCTTGACTTATGGTGCCTATAACCCTGAAACGAAAAAAATGATGTTATATATGTATGTAAAGGTGCATGTGTATATTATTTTCTACTGGTTCTTGCTGCAAGATTTGATGTACAAAAAGCCATACTGAAACTTGCTAATAAGTAGTAACATACTTTATCTGTCCCATATATATGGTCACAAAACGTGAAAAATGGAGCAAAGTTGTTCTGGCTCCATCGTCCGCCAAAGTGGTGATAGTCGTGGCATTCTGCACCTCCGTAGAATGGGACAAGCTTGGTTGGGCTGAATGGGAAATCGAACCTGCAATCCAAACAATAGGCAAGGGTTGGATCTGACAGGGTCGAGATTTAGCGGCAAAGAACACTGTCATATTTGGTTGAGATTAGAAAAATTAAATCTAGATCCTAGATTCACCGTGGAGTAATTTCATTTTTGATCTGGACCCCTAGAATGTGTTTGTTAGAGTTTCACGGTTCTCTGTATCTCAATAACACCCGGTCCCACACAACAGAGAAAAAACACGAACCCTCTTTCCTCATGAAGATCATGCATGCACAAGGCTAGCACTCGCACCCCCTAGCCGGGGGTGGCCACCGACAAGGTGTGTCCGACCAAGCTATGGTGAGAGCGGGGCACCAACGAGTGCAAGCGGGTGGGCGGCGGGCGGCGCGAGGTGGCTCCAGCCCCGCGGCCAGCAGCACGAGGAACGGTGGGGCTGACAGAGGTCGCTGCCATGGAGAGCTCTCGGCAGGTAAAGCTCATGGCGGGTCCTGGCACGGCTCATAGAGCTCATAGCTATGGCTTCCACTACTAAAAAACTTTTACCATGATCTTTTAAAAATACCCTCCAAGACGGATTAGAACTTCAACTGAAGTAGACACCTTTAAAATAGCCGCCTTGGTTTTTGATATTTAACCAATGCGGGCATTATATTCGTAACCATCTCGGTAAATCAAGTCTAGCTTTCTAGCCCATAACGGCTCAATAATAGTCATCATATATAAACAGGTCTCTAGGGATTTCCTCCCTCGTTCTCTCCCCCTCTCCCTTAGCCCGAGCAGCCCCACTCCCACACAAGCAGTAGCGCTTACTCTTTCCCTCCCTCTCTTGGCGGCATGGGCGCGCGGTTCCCCAGTGGCTCTAGCACGAGGGCCCCAGCGACGCCCGTCATCCTTTCCTCCCCTGTGCCATCCTTACCTCCTCCACCACCAGATCTGGCATCATCCACCATCTCCAACACCTCATGCTCTAGATCCGGCCAAGGGGCTCGTAGATCCGGCCAAGGGGCTCGTGCGTCCAACGGATCCGAGACCTCTAGGCTTGCGGATCCAGCGAGCTCGACGGTGGAGGACACTGCCCAGTAACGGCAGCACATGGATGGGTTCGGCGGGCCTGTGGATGGGCCTACCGGGCTTATCCATGGATGTTCTTTTTTATTTTTAGTTCGATTTACCAAGGCAGACATTCTAATCACGGTTTAGTTTTCATTTACCGTCACCTTGATTTCGAGGCGGTTGCGAAAAACGCCTCGGTTAAATCGATTTTGCGCACCTCGGTTAGTTTTTTATTAATGTTCAAGCGTCATGAGGGTAGGGCGAGACAGTATAGCGTGGGGCAGGCGCGACCGCTGCTCTAGGCACGCAACCATGGCTTCGGGCCAGCCGGCCAATGAGGGGATGTAGAAGTATGGTGAGGAGATGATGGTTGACTAGGGAAGGAGATGGTCAATGGTGGGCGGCCTAGAAAGAAGACGAGGATGGGTATGCATGGTGAAGACGTGAAACAAAGGACAATAGACCATTTTTTTCTCATAACCAGTGGCATTGTTAGGTAATTTTTCTAGCTTCTCCAAACTTGGTTTTGGCAGAACCCCCCTCCTCTAAGTTGCTCTACCAATTTGGTAAATCTTAGCCATATTCGCTCTTTTGGTGGATTAGATCCATGATGGAGCGTGGCTAAATAGATCTGGATCTAATTTTGATAAATCTGGAGCTAATGAATATCTACCAAACCAGACCCTAAATTTAATCAAACCGGGTTAAAACAACTCTACCAATTGATTCATTGAAGAACGGCGAAGCGTGAATAAAATATATAGTAGGAGCAATAATTCAAGGTACCCGCTGTGCGTGTCGATGGCCACAGCGCCCCGGATGGCGAACCAGAGCCAGAAAGTGGTCATATGGCAGGGCACGATGACGGTGCCAACGAAGGCCGGGAAGCCGAGGATGAGCAACTCGACCCAGTGCGAATGTGCCGCGGCAAATCCCATGGGTGCTGCGTACTCGTGGTGGATGTAGTGGATCTTGTCGTACGCCCATCCCCTGTGCAAAAGCCGATGGAGCCAGTAGCCGAGGTAGTCCTCCACGAGCATGTACACCAGTAGCTGCGCGGCCACCTCCCCCGCCGACGGAAGCGGCAGCCCCGTCCGGATCCCCGCGATCTGAGATCGTCAAAATTTGCACTGTCACTGTCAGTCACCATCACCATGCTATATCACATGCGATGCGATGACATTATATTGCAAGTAATTGCATGTAATAATGAATAATATAGCTGAAAAATAACAAAACAACACTTGGTAATAAGCATGCATGTTGGCGATCGATATAAGAAGCATGCATTTGCATTTGTAGACCGGACCTTAATGATCGGGTAGGGGAGGTACAAGAGGGGCCCAATGGTGAGGAGCACCAAGACGCGAGCTGTGTCCTTGTAGCAGCGGAGGAAGGCAGCCGGCGACAGCCACACCTGCGGCTGCAGCTTGTACGGCGCGGTGACCTTTGCCGGCGCGCAGAGCTCGAGCAGGGCCAGGGGCAGCGGCGTGAGGGAGTAGGCAGCGAGGAGGATGACGAGGCTCTCGAAGTAGAGGCAATAGTCCGGCGTGGAGGCGGAATGCCGGAACCATGCAGCCTCCGCCGCCGTCATGGCTCGCCCGAGCGCCGCCTCCGCTGCCTCGACCGTCGCGTAAGGGATCATCTCTCCCGACCTTCGGCAAACGCGAATAGGATGACCTACGCTAGACGCGCCTGCTGAGTACTACACTACTACTACACTTGTCTTGAATAAATGTGATCCGCTTTCGGGCCTTTTTATTGCTGATGATTTGACTCAACTTGTATATAATCATTAGGTAGAGATATGTAGTATGCAATTATTGCCTCAATAAAATACAACCAGATATGTTATCTTCTAATAATAATGTTATCTTCTAATACTAATATTAGACAAACTGCGAACCAGTATCTAACCACCTATCTGGCTAATCTTCATGATGCACAGCACATGCTGAAGCAGAAAACCAGTTAGCACACATATAGCACATGGTGGGTCAGTGGGAAGTGTGCCCTTTTTAGTATTTTCTTTGTCCCTTTTTAAATATCGTCGTGGTTTTTCATGCCATAAGTTTGACTTGCTTTGTAGAGATATTTATGTCTCTAAATAAATATGTTAAAAAACTAGATTTAAAGATTTTTTGATGATACTAATTATGATACTAATCGATGCTATTTAATATTTATTAAAATTGCCGGTATTTGTTTCTCAGGAAACGTAAGCGACGGTTAAAAAGAGACGGAGGGAGTATACATGTGCGTGTGTTTCGAATCAAAGCACGTGTACCCTGACGCTTAGCAGCCTGGAAATAGAAACATGGCCATGTTCTACGTTCTCATGTCCCACAATCCAGCAACGTACGTTCACGTTCCAGGGACGATCCACATCCACATTATTTCTGTTCCATGTTCCGGTTCTCTCGTGGGAAGATAGCTGCTGATTAAGTCCTGACTGGTAGTAAAAAACACACACGATTGGGAGAGGTTGAGGGATGGCAAGGACAAAATGCAGTGGCCTGTTAGAAGTTACCAAAGACTAGGACGGCACGCGCGCTTCGCCGCGCGCCCCCACTATTCTTATTTGTTCTGCTAATTTTTATTGTTCGTCTGAGCGCTGATGCTAGAGAATGCGTTAGATTCTTTGCCGTCTCCACAGTAGCCTATTTGGTATGCTATGATCTTTTCGTGTTAGCCGTAGTGACATGTGCTTGTTGATTTCTCATGAACTTCCCTAACAGTTTGGAGTATTGTGTAGTTAGAATACAAAGTGAAAATATAGGCAAAAAAAAAAAAAAAAAAACCTTCTCAGCACACATTAATCGACTATACCTGAAAAAAGGGTGAACATGGTGTCTTAATTATCAAGGCAAAGACTTAGTGGGAGGTGCATAATAACCATGTACAAACAAATGGGAACCGTCAAGAAATATGGTAAAGAATACAACATTCTTTGAGATAAAGCAAATATTGCACATCCTTACCATAAGCATCTGATGTTCAAATGCTGCAGAATAATTTTGAATCTTCCAGGCGCGCCTTCCCATTCCCAAAAAGATGATGCCATTATGAACCCTATAAATTCTGTCTACCAATATTAACAAAACACTTCAGCTAGAATTGAGAAGCTGCATATCTTATTATAGGAACATAACGCTATAATCACTATCAGGGCATTATACGTAACATACAGATATGTCAGGGAAGCTGAGGCAAACAGGGGAAGCCTCTTTGGTGGTTGTGAATTTAAACTTCAACAGGACTTAGTTTGAGTACTATACTTAAAAAGTGCTATATGGCTTTCATGCAAACTGCTGTAAAATTGTAATTTGTTCAATAAATGAAAAGGAAAAGTAAACATAAGAAACTGTTGAAACCATGACAGGAAAATACAACATGGCATACATGATGACTAAGGTCGGTTTTCAAGTAGGCCTTCCATATGATCAACTGATCATGTTTTAAAAGAAGGAAAAAAGGGAAACAACAGCTGACAAATTCATAAGATAAACATGAAAGGTAAAATAAACATAGGAGAAACATCCATATACTGAGCTGGTACAGGCTAATCTCCAAACCAGAACCTAGTAATATACACCCATATATTGGTCATTTAACATGGTAGAAAAACAGACGATGTCAGTAAATGCATATACAAGACTATATATACCACACACAACTGAACTCTTTTCATGAAAATTTCTGTATAAGGCCAAGTTGAGTGAACTCTTTGTGAACATAAATGTAGTAGTATGCAGTGTAAATGTATACATGAATAATAACTAAAGTTTTATATTACTAGTCAATCAACCCGTGCTTCTCGCACGGGTTAGAATCATATTGGTTAATTTCTTCAACTAATAAACATTATTTATATTAAGTTGTTTGTTTTTTCTTTGATAGATACTCTGTAGTTTATATCCAATTATGAAAAACTATCTATTACAAAAAAAATTCTTCCATATAAATATTTTCCCCTTTGTATGTGTCGGGGGCCAAACAACCGGTCTGTTAGGCCCCCGGCTAAGCACAGCGGAACAAGCCTCCATTAGCGCCCACATCCGGCCCACCGAAGAACCGGACCTCATGGGCCGCCATCCCATTAAATGACAAAAAGCCCAACTGGACCAAAGTAAAAGGCCCACGGGCAAGCAGCGCCCGCGCCATGGGGTTGGGTTCAGGCGCTTTGCCGACGGCCAAAAGCCCTCGGCAAAGCCTTTGCCGAGGGTCACGCTCGGCAAAGATCCTCCGGCAAAAAAAAAAAAAAAAGGCAAAGGCGACTTTGCCGAGAGCCTTTATCGGGGCCCTCGGCAAAGACTTTACCGAGGGCAAATACGACCCTCGGCAAAGAAAAGTGACCGTCCACGACGCTTGCTCCGTTAGCGTTTGCTTTGCCAAGAGCCACGCTTTAGGCCCTCGGCAAAGATTTTTTGAATTTTTTTGGTTAATTTCTTTTTGCCGAGGGCCTCTTGCCTATGGCCGGCAAAAGTTTTTTTATTTTTTTTTCTGAATTTCTTTGCCGAGGGCCTCTTGCCTATGGCCGTCGGCAAAGTTTTTTTACTTTTTTTTTCTGAATTTCTTTGCCGAGGGCCTCTTGCCTATGGCCGTCGGCAAAGTTTTTTTTTACTTTTTTCTGAATTTCTTTGCTGAGGGCCTCTTGCCCCTGGCCATCGGCAAAGTTTTTTATTTTTTTCTGATTTTTTTTGCCGAGTGCTTGGGCCCCGGCACTCGGCAAAGCTGGGATATCTGCTAGAATTTGCATGCAGAATTCCCAGCTTTGCCGAGCGCCAGAACCAGGGCACTCGGCAAAGAGGTCTTGCTCCTGCTCCTGCACCTTCTCCCCGCCCCTCGCGCCGGCCGCCGGCTACCGCCCGTTGCGCACGGCACGGCGGCCGCCTCCCCAGCCGGCAACATGATGGATGGGCCCAGGATGCGGCCCAAACGAACAGAAAGCGGAGCATGTAACAGAGGGAAAGCATCCCGTTCCCGTGAAGCGTCACGCGTGTATCGTCCACCGTTGACGATGATGACGTGCAGGCCCGGTCCAATACCTATGTACGAATCTGCGTTTGGGCTCCTTGGCGTCGAGGGCCCTGTGCGGGGGCACAACTCGACCCCCCCCAGGGCCGGGCCTGATGACGTGACTTGGTGGGCCCGGTTGGCAGCTTCCGCACTTCAAACACGTTTCGTTACCTCTCTCAAACAAAAATGAAAATCAGGTGCTCAAACATTTTGAATGAATGAATGAACTAGTTTAAAACTAGCTTTCTTGACTGTACCATCCAACGCAATCCTCCCACCTAAAATTGCAATGAAATAAGCAGCACGTTGGTTGGAATGAGATTATTCAGAGTAGTACATCGCATTCAGAGTCAGAATCTGAATGGGAACAGCGAACGAACAAACACTGGAAACACAAATCCGCGATTCTGACAGAACAAAGCACCGGCAAGAACATCTAGCTCTGATCATGCCGACCAGCTGGCAGCTACACTACACCGATCTCTTGCGGATGATGTGGACGTCCATCGTCAGCGTCTCGGTGTTCTTCACCAGGCTGAAGAGGCAGATGTCATCTCGTTTCAGCTTGTTGTCAGCCACAAACTTCCTCCAGCCTTTACCAAGGATCTTCTGCCTCCCGTACTTGACCTGGAATTCAGGTTCCCATGCGTCGTCCTTGCGCCGAAGCCTCATCCCCATCGTCAGCTGCTTCTCGCCGCTGCCTGGAAGTGGGAGATACTCTCTTGCATACGCTGCACCGATTCCCTGTGAAAGATGCAAAAGAATTCAGTGACAAAAATACAGGAAAGAGCTCCTGCTATGTTTTTGAAAAAAAAAAAAGAAAAAGTTGAAGTGAAATGATCAGATCAAATTAAGGAGATCCTTTCCAACTTTACTCACACACAAAAAAAAAAGCATGGTGTGTATTACTTAACTACCGAATCAACAGGAATAGACCTTCGAAAAGTGAAAAAGCTAGTTTTCTTTTCTTTTTAGTACTTGTATATAACACTGCACAAGAGAAATGATGACTCACCAGAATGCACTCGCCGCTCACCCTGCTGTTAACATTAGTATTCTTCATGACAGCCACATATACGGGGATCTCTGACCGGATAGCTCCAACTTTCTCTTCTACTTCACTCCTCTGTTCAGCAGTTAGAGATAAGTACCGTGGGAGCATGTATGGAGGCTTAGCAACTCCATGCCTCTTAGTTGGAGACACATCTCCTGTAGAGAAAGAAGCCCACTTTCACAAACATGCATGGTCATCAGATTCAGAAACATTATTAGTAGACTAGTAGTACACAGAGACTGCAAGAAAATGCTGAAACTTTATGTACATTACATACATCAAATTCTTACTTTGCTTCTGTGATGGAGAGTCTATTGGGTTCATCTTCGGAGTCTTTCTGCTGCCGCTTGGGCTGCCAACTTCAAACCTTTTGCCTGTTGGTGATTGCATTTGCTTACCAAGAGAACCTTTCCTTTCTTGCATACAAGGAGTGCTGTCCAGCAGAACGCAGGAGAGCTCTTTTTCGCAACCACTTGGATCGAGGATTCGTACTTTCAAGTGTGAGTTCCCACTGTTTTTGAACACTAAAAGATCACCTTGTTCAAGTTCGTAAGCACGGGCAAATTCTGACCATCCAGACCGAAGGGCCAGCTCGTTCTGTTGTTCCTTAGCAACCTCAACGGTGTATGTCTTGCCATTTGGCACTTTGAGTGTGACTTGTTCAGACATTTGCTCGAAGATGTTGGCCACAAACTTCTTCGGAATGGTCTGCATGAGTTACATCACAAGAGGTGAACCCTGATTACTGACTAAAGCATCTAATCATATTCGTAATCACACCTATAATTTTCTAACAGCCGGGTTGATATGTGGGCCTTGTCCAGTTCGTGAAAAACTTGCATTCCCTGCACTGTAGCATTTCGTTTGTATTTGACAAATATTGTCCAATCGTGGCCCAACTAGGCTCAAAAGATTCATCTCGTGATTTACAACGAAACCGTATAATTAGTTATTTTTTTTACTAACATTTAATGCTCCATCCATGCGGGTAGAAATTGATGTGATAGAGAGAGAGTGGAGAATGTTGTAACTTTCGTTTGCAACTGAACAAGGCCGTGGTAGCCTTCATTATTAATTTCAAGGGAGTCCTTTTCTACATCATTGATTTTAAGGGAACTGGGGCTGGGACTCTGGGACTACATGTGATCAGAGGATAAAGATAAAGTTTTCATGTTTGGATTCAGAAATGGAAGATTTTGGTTTCCCATCAAAATAAAAGATCTCTTTTTTGAGAAAATAAAAGAAACATATATGTGCACAAGATTGCAATGAACAGGGTCATGGAGAATGTCTTACCACTCCATTTTTGAAATCACCAATCATAACCTTGAAGAAGTACTTCGGGTCATCCATGTGGTGCCAATAATGATGTGCAATGCACTCTTTGCAGACTGTCCCAGCTGATTTGTTCATCCTACCACCTCTCCTACAATATAATGTAATTTGAGATGAAGCTAATATAGGGGAACATTTAAATCTAATATATGCGACTAATCATTAACACCCTGACTAGGCAAGTACAAGAGAAATAACACAAATATATCAGCCATTTTTTCAGATCCCCACCCCACCTCCCCCCCACCCCCCACAAAAAAAAAAAACGCTCAGATTCAGTCACTTTGCCAAAATAAATCGTAATGATATAAGAAAACATGTTGCAAATATGACATGATGACTTGACTTGTATGTGGAAAATCAAATATTTTTATCCTAGTGATAGGCATTGTTCCACAAATGAAGAAATAGTGTGAAGATACACGCAACCACGCTGGACTCGGCACTGTTCCACAAATAAAGAGAGACACAGAGAGTAAAAAGAACACTTATAGTTTGTGAAATTAATCACAAATGCATGAAATCCAATCCAATAATAATATTTCCATATAGTGCAAACCAGAATCTGCAAAATCTGCTGACAGCAGAGCATATTGCAAATGGATTGCAGGTTATGCAGGCTATCTGCTAACTGAAAAACACTAATTTCAGATACCTGTATTGGAAATTTTCCAGCGCTACAGTACAAGTGACCCTACAACTTTCAGAACTCGTGATTTCTTTTTTTTTTCTAAAAAAAAAAAAATCAGAACTCAGAAAGAACCTCCTAAGCTCTCCTGCCATGAATCAAAGATGCATGAATGCAGCATATTTCTCACACACCTCACTGCATGAGCTAGCTGCTTACCTTTGGGGTTCTTCCATCCAACTCCGGGAAGCTGAAGCAGAAGCAGACACGTGAAGCACTGCACCCTCAGCGCTATCTACCTGTAGTTACTTTCTTCTAAAGCTCAACTCTTAGGCATCCACCATCTGATGGCATGGAAACCATGATGATGTATCTAGCCATCCATTTCCGTACACCCACCGCAGCGCTGTCTTAACTTCTTCCCTGTCCAATTATCTTCCACCCGACGGAACTCAGCTAGGCCTGCTGAACCTCTACAGATTCCTGATGCATGTGGGTTAGTGGGTACTCGTCATGCAGCCTCCACTCATGCATGCCATTACTATCCTATCCTTTAGAATCATAAAACCAGCACCGTTACTATTCTTTACCTCTTATTCCGTTTCAACATTGTAAATGAATGATGAATTTGTAAATCATGTCATGCGGTTCCGTACTTGAATTGAAACACGTTCAGTTCAGGTGCTCAAAAAATTCTGAATGAACTAGTTTAAACTGGCTTTGTTGACTGACTGTACCATCCAGCGCAATTATCCCACCTTAAACTTGCAGTAAAAAAGCAACACATTAGTTGAAATAAGATTATTCAGATTTCAGAGTACATCGCATTCAGAGTTTCATGCTGGAGATTGGACAGGTTATTACATATGGAACACCAGTGACCTCCGTCTCTTAGGAGTCTGGATGGATAGTACAGACAAACGTAGCAGCCAGCCACAGCAAACAAACACTGAAAACAAAAAAGCACCCCACATTTTTCACAGAACGAAGCATCGGCACGAACAGCTCCGATGCAGTGATGCCAAGACCATGCAGCTACACCGATCACTTCCGGATGATGTGGACGTCCATCGTCAGCGTCTCGGTGTTCTTCCTCAGGTTGAAGAGGCAGATGTGGTCAGGTTTCAGCTTGTTTTCAGTCACAAACTTCCTCCAGCCTTCACCACAGATCTGCTGCCTCCCGTTCCTGACCTGGAAGTTAGGTTTCCATGTCTTGTCCTTGTGCCAAAGCCGCATGCTCATAGTCAGCTGGTTCTTACCATCGCCTGGAAGATACTCCCTAGCATACGCTGAACTGATTCCCTGGTACCATATGGAAGATGTAAATTAATTCAGTGACGATACAGGCACAGAAATAGGTTGTAGTTGTGGTTGCAGTGAACTGATCAGTTCAAATATGTAGTATTTTCCATCTTTACTCACAAAAACAAATAATTGACATGGTGTGTGTGACCTCACTACCAAATCGACAAGAAAAAACCTTGGACAAATGAAAATAAAGCCAGTTTTCTTTTTTACTTGTATATAGCACTGCTCAAGAGAGAAATGAAATGATGACTCACAAGAGCGCAGAGAGCTCTGTTAACACTGCTGTTTCTCATTACAGCCACATATACGGGGATCTCCGACTGGATACCTTGAAGCTTCTCTTCTACTTTACTCTTCTGTTCATCAGTTAGAGATGTGAATCGCGGGAGTATGTATGGAGGCTTAGCAGCTCCATGCCTAGGACTCTTGGCTGAAGGGACATATCCTGTAGAGAAGCAAAGTCACAAACATGCATGGTCATCAGAGTCTGAACATACTCACACCAAATGCAATACTTATATAGTTACACATAACCTGATGGCTGCAGGCGGCAGCTTTGTACAAGTGGATGAAATATCAGTTTCACTCCCTCCTTGCCCTTTGATGGTTGGAAAATGCAGATATCACCTTCTCGCAACTTATTGTAGCGAATGAAGCCCATCCACCCCATAGAAACAGCACAGCGGTCATTGGCAGTTATGTCCAACTTGATGGGCCATACCTTGCTACCATCAAGTTGACAGAGCTGGATGATCCCATTTTCGTTTACCAGGTGTTTAGTGGCATATTTCTTGTTCATGGCCTAATACAAATGGTTTAGAACTATATCATTTTACAAACTTCGATTTGATCAGTGTAGGCAAAGGCTCAATACTCAAACATGAAGCACAAGTGAAGCATATCTTAAATGCATGAATATCTACTGACCAGAATTCCAGAAGCCAGATTTTTCTTGTGCATTGCCGTGATGTAAAAAGGAATTTTGGGTTGGATTTTCTGCTCAAGGGCGATAACTTTAGCTTTTTCGTCACTTGTCATACTGCATTCTGTTGGCAAGTCAAAGCAAGACCTGATGAGCTTCTGGGAGGCACCTGAATTGATGGGCTCCTGGTGAATTCCTTCAGAAGATGGGACATGTTCAGCTGCATAATGCCAAGCTGCCAACCAGAAAAAAAAATTAGTAGTACACAAATAATGCAAGAAAATTCTAAAACTGTATGTAACACACATCAAATTCTTACTTTTCTTCTGTGATGGAGAGTCTATTGGGTTCATCTTGGGAATCTCTGACTGGATAGCTCCAACTTTCTCTTCAACTTTACTCCTCTGTTCATCAGCTAGAGATGAGTGCCGTGGGAGCATGTATGGAGGCTTAGCAACTCCATGCCTCTTAGTTGGAGACACATGTCCTGCAGAGAAGCCCAGTCACAAACATGCACGGTCATCAGATTCAGAAACATTATTAGTAGACTAGTAGTACATAAAGACCTGCAAGAAAATGCTGAAACTGTATGTATATTACACACATCAAATTCTTACTTTCCTTCTGTGATGGAGAGTCTATTGGATTCATCTTTGGAGTCTTTCTGCTGCCAGTTGGGCTGCCAACTGCCAACCTTTTCCCTGTTGATGATTGCATTTGCTTACCATGGGAACCTTTCCTTTCTTTCATACAAGGGGTGCTGTCCAGCAGAATGCAGGAGAGCTCTTTCTCACAACCACTTGGATCAAAGATTCGGACTTTCAAGTGTGAGTTCCCACTGTTTTTGAACACTAAAAGATCACCTTCTTCAAGTTTGTAAGCATTGGCAAATTCTGCCCATCCAGACCGAAGGACCAGCTCGTTCTGTTGTTCCTTGGCAACCTCAACGGTGTATGTCTTGCCATTTGGCACCTTGAGTGTGATTTGTTCAGACATTTGCTCCCTGATGTTGGCCACAAACTTCTTCGGTATGGACTGCATGAGTTAGCGAAGTAGGTGTTTTACATCACAGGGTGAACACTGATGACTAAACGTAAATAAAGTGAAAAAAATGGGCCAGGAACTACCACAGCTGCTAATAAGTACTGACTTCTTTTAGATAAAGGAAAACAAACATTACGGTCTCTGAACTTACAGATAAGTGCATACAGCCAGTCAAAACAGAACCAATGACTAGAGCATATAGAATAAGCATATTCATAATCACGCCTAAAATTTTCTAACAGCCAGGTTGATAGTGTGGTCGCCTTTCCTACATCATTAATTTCAAGGAATCCTTTTTTACATCAATTGGGACTGGGACTCTGGGAGCACATGTGACTAGAGGATAATGTTCACGTTTGGACTCAGAAATGGAAGATTTTTGGTTTCCCATCAAAATAAAAGATTTTTTTTGCGAAAATAAAAAAAATATATATCAGTGCACAAGATTGCAACTAACAGGGTCACGGAGAATGTCTTACCACTCCATTTTTGAAATCACCAATCATAATCTTGAAGAAATGTTTCGGATCATCCATGTGGTGCCAATAATGATGTGCAATGCACTCTTTGAAGACTGTCCTGGATTTGTTCATCCTACCACCTCTCCTACAATATAATGTAATTTGAGATGAAGCTATTAGGGGAACATTGAATTCAGTGCATGCACCTAATCATGCACAACCTGACTTGAGTACAAGAGAAAAATAACCCAAATATATCAGCCATTTTTTCAGAATTATAATGATAGCCGCAGCAAGTATGTTATAAATATAGCATGATAAGTAGTTGGTCGGTCATTGTACCCAGTGCCGCTCCTTTGCCCCCCAAAAGGTGAAAGATACATAAACATCATGGTGACTGAACAATAACTCAAAACAATTTCAGTTTGTAGGGTAATGCAATTGAAACAAAACAAAAACATCTTTTTGTGCTCCTGACTACACATATAACATTCAAATTTTTTAGGCCAAACAAAAAGATAAAAATGGGTATCTGACCAGAAGCAAATTACGAACTTCATTAGTTGATCAAGATTTAGAAAAGATGAAGAGGCCACTAACCTTAGTCCTTACAAAGGAGCTCCACAAGTCGTTGCACCTGCATAAAAGCAGCCTCAACACCAGATGCCCAAACTCTAGCTCCAGTCCAGACTATATAGGGGCATAGGGCAACACCGGCCTCACAGCAGACTCACACCAACACCACTTGAAAAGAAATGAACCAAACACCACATTAATGGCCTTGTTCGGTTGGGGCAAAGTTGCAAGCAACTTGCAACTTTCTCCACTCTCTCTCCATCACATCAATTTCTACCCGCATATATGGAGCACTAAATGTTAGTAAAAAATAACTAATTACACAGTTTAGTTGTAAATCACGAGACAAATCTTTTGAGCCTAGTTGGGCCACGATTGGATAATATTTGCCAAATACAAACGAAATGCTACAGTTACAACTTTTTTCTAACCAAATACAACCGAACAAGGCCTAGTGCCGACATTGTGGATACTGTACCTGCGTTCCTATGGTTTCCCTCTAGCACATTAGCCAATGTAGGTAATCATAACTTCAATTGAAAATATAGACGCACCAAAAAGAATAGCATGCATGATTACTTACACTGGGATTCTGGGAATCTAGAGTTCTAGACTGAGAACCAAAGGCTGCGAGGAATCTAATGAAATTAATATGCTAGTGACACTTCGTTTCTTATACTAAATAAATCCAAAAAGAGTTGTAGAAATTTTGTCCTTATCTTGTGCTGCAACCAATAACAAATGAGTTGGAAAACAATGACTCAATGAGCAAGAGAGAAGCGGGTTCTTTTGCAAGCAGGTTCTTGTGCAGCAACAAAAAGTCAAAAACTTACAGGGGCACAATCAAAAGAACGAAAACATATAGAGTAATTGGTAACTTTATCACAACAAACAAGATGGGAATTATAGATTATCCAAATTGGTGTTGTATTAGAAAATGAAGAAAGTGCAGATAATCAGTTTTAATTAATTATACTACTATATTTATCGATGAAGCATGGGTTGATGGGCTAATGGGTTACATTCAAGAATCAGGAGTGGCAACCCAAGTAGTCACTAATGACAAGGAAGAGGAAAGGAATAGAGCTGAACTGAAACTGAGCTCTTTTTATCCCAGTTAAGACGATGAATGACATTGCTATCTTCTATCCTGGGAGATTTTACAGCATCTCTGACAGACAAATTGATTTAACAGAACATGGCATGCCCAGTCACCATCGCTAGGGTCAAATCAACTTGGCCTATTTGAGTACAGCTGTGTTTTCTTCCAGGAACCTTTGAATGAATAAATAAAATCTGCTAACAACTAGTAAATTGAACAATTTTGTGGTACTGTAGTAAAAGTTGAAGGTATCATCAGAGATTCTACAGCATCTCTGGCTGCCAACCGAGTGAGAAGTGTCAAGCGTGACACCTCAGTGATCAGATTAGAGTCAGCCACAGTTCTTCCATAGGTTCCAGACATATGATGATGACTACCTTGTTTTCACTTTTGACAAAACTCCTTCACTCGTTACATAGGCATTGCATAAAAATTTATTTGTTGTCCGTCCTTTGTACCTTTTCTGTCTTCTTAATCAATTTATGTGTGCATATTCGATTCGAGAAAATAATGTATTGAGAACTAATACAACTAGTATATTAACACATGCCCCTGCGAGCTATATCTATGGAGACATAGGTATTAGTTCACGGATAAATTTAATATCTACAAATAATCAAAGTGATCTATATTTTTTTTTTTTTGAGCTGCAAGTGATCTATATTTGTGCTCTCTGTTTGTTTATTTTTCTAATAAATATCTAGCATAGACACTTTTTTGAACTGTAAATACAGCAAGGGAAGCCCTCACTGTAAAATTTTATTAAAAAAAACACTAAACAAGAAACTGTACACAGAAAAGGGAGGAAAAAAAAACGAAAAAAGAAAACTGTAAAGCAACCAGGCAAGAGAAAGAACAAGCTTAAGCAAAGAGACTTGGCAGAAAAAGGAAAACTGGTTTTTTTGAGTCACTAAAACTATCATGTTATGGTAAATGTATCAATTATCTTTTTTTCTCATCCATATATCTTTTTTCCTTCATCCATATCTATTTTTTTCTCCTTCTGCACTGGATGAAAACCTTCAAGGATATCTTCAATATATATTTTCTTGAAAACATCCAGCGGATGATATGATTATGGCAGTGCTTCGATATTGAATATGTACGGACAGCCCGGACGGTCTAATGATGTATCATTTTCATCCATTTGTATGTCTCATGATTTTGACTTTTAAATTTTGATCATTATATATTAGTTGCTACATTTTTTTTTTATCTGCACGATAAGTTGAATTCTTGTGCTTATGATTGTACCTTTTATTCAAAAATTTTAGTAGTTTTATCAAAATAAGGTCATCAAAGAAGGGCAGCCCTATGTATTATTTAGTAGTTGTACCTTTTTCACAGCTCTATGTCTTATTTCAAATAAATCAAAGAAGGACAGCCCTGATAGCTAAAAGCATTCAAAGAACCAGTGCTTCACGAAATGCATTTCATCCAATCCCATGTCTTCTCTCAGTGCATATTCGAGAGGGCCTTACCTCAAGGATGCATAAATGCAGGATAGCAAACACTACAGGAAAAAAAAGATAAGAGGCCCTTACCTCCTGCCAAGAAGCACTAGACTTCCACAAGGAGGCATAGTCGCATGCTCCAGATATAGTGCAGGCATCTGTCATGATTACTGGTACAAGAACATTGTGTTTCAAGCACCAAAAGCTGCAAGGAATCTGCTGACATATTGATTTGGTAAGTTTTATTGCAGACTGTTTACCCAGAAAGGGAATAGAATCAAATGATGATTTAGATTTTGTCTTCTATACAATGAAAGACATCAAAACAAGATATTCCCAGGACTATTGCAAGACACCAAAAGTGGAAGTAAAAAAATCACAGAGATAAGGGGGAATCACCCACATTCAACATTCAAGCTCTAGGAAGTTTCAGTGTTAACCTCAATTTCAAACTGTTTAAACCATAAGAATTTCTGAATTTGGACCATGGTCCACCCTTTCCAAATAGTTAACAGCCACTTAATGAAATTTATTTGTCGAACAAATAACACCCACCATGTGCAAAAGAGAAGAATGGGATGAAGGAATGAGGGATCGGAGAGGTACGGACCTGAATTGATCCTCCAGGTGCCTCTGTTTAGTACACTGAGAAACTAACACCACACTGCTTCAGTGACATTGGGAGATATCCCAGATTGACTGAGCAAAAGGCATGACTTATCAAGCATCAGATCTTATCTACAAGGGCTGGTGCCTAGAAAGCTAAAAGAATCATCCAGGGCTTTCAGTCGTAGAGCTCGAACATCTCTGCTTTCAACAAGACTGAAAGCATTGCCTTACTTTCAACTAAATAAACAGGAAAAAAAACTAACTCTGGCTGTCATATTGAACGAGCAGTGTAAGGCATGGCATGTCAGAATTAGCAAGGCCTGGTGCCCTGGTCAGGTAAGAAACAATAGAGTTTCTTTCAAACCTATGATGGCATTGCCTTACTTTCAACTAAACAGGAAAAAAGTGAAGATTTTGAAATGAGACAAAAAAAAAGTATTTGGAACCAAAAAATTTCCTTCATTTGAAATCCACTGTTAACTCAGTTTCCAAGTTAACTATTTTGATGCTACATGGGATACAATTCAAATTCAAAATACTGAAATCATCAATCAGTTTTTTCCAGATTCACATCTCCCTTATGTACTAAGGTGGACTAGGCAAGAGCAAACTATGTAAGTATTACAAGTTCACATCGTATACTCTATTTGTACTTGGAAGGAAAACCCATGAAATCACAGATTCTTTCAGCATCCCAAAAAAAAATTACAACTGAGCATTAACATCTAACACAGACAGGGAAGTAATTTGTATAAGCTTCAAATTTTGATTACTAGCACAAAGAAGGGACCACTACCTGGATCTATATCATGATATCACAGAGTGGGGCCATCAAAAGTCATGAACAAACTGAAGTTAGAACAGTTCAAATAGGAGGTACCTTACCTGGATAGTAAAGCAAAGCGCAAAACAAATTTGTAGTTTGCTTTCCTGATTTTGGTTTATTAGCACAAAACAAATTCATGAGACCATCTCCATTTCAGAGAGGATCCTAGGAATGTGTATGCCATGGACTAACAGTAGGATAGGAAAAGACTTCAGGGCTACATTGAACAAAGATGATCCCAGTCTAGAGAAACAGCAGCATCTCACTATACATCCTAGAATATAGTTATCAAGGCATTCAGCTTTTCATAGTGATAAATAACATTAAAAAGCATTCTGTTTCTATGTGATCACAAGAAACTTAAATGACATAATACAATACAGGCAATATGTTGCTCAGCGCTCATAAAAGAAATCAATGGTACCGCACTCGAACTTCAAACCCAACTGGATATTTTTACTATTATGAAACCTAAACATGTACTGTGCAGACTAAGTAGCCTTAGATGCAAATTGGAAGAATATTGGAACCTAAATTCACAGCATTTTAAGTTTCTGGTTTTACTTTATGAACAGATAAGAAGTATTCATCAACATCCATATGTTACAAGGGTCCACAGAACATATTCAAAATTTGAGATCACAAATTTTAAGCAAGAGACGCATACATAAGTTGAACAAAATAAAATGTTAGCTGAAGATGTAAAAAACACATTACGAACACACATCTGAGACTATCTGACTAAACAGAACTTGCACAAAACGACTCAAACTATTTCATTTCCAGTGAGCTGCTTTACAGACATTGTTCCGTGGGAAAGAGCTCTACTGATGAGCTGCTGGTACATATTTGAGTTGAGCAAACTCTACATGAACAAAAACAAGTCATATGACTCATCGAGGAACTAGGCAAAGAATAAACAAATCTGCTAAATCCACTACTGATTACCCCTTGAAAGCATAAAAGACAGCATATGCTTCAACAGAAGGAGAAATCACCTTCCTCTCATTTTATGTTGCTATGTTACATGTCATGCTCAAGTTTGTCCTTCAGAGTGGTCAGCAGCAATGGTGAGGCGTTCACTTTCAAGAAATGAAGGATCAAGGAACTTGGCAACAAAAGCCCACATCTTGTAAACATCTTCAAAGTTAGTAAGGAAGCCAAGTGAAGCAGTCACGACTTCAACTCTTATGGTCACCTTTTTATTGTCTCTGCGTCCATTCTTATAAAATGAAGCCTCTGGTATATCGAGCATGCCATTTAACTGTTTCTGGTTCATGTCTACTTTTATATGACTGAGAAAACCAATGCCAACAGATATGCCATTTTTCTCAGCAATCTTTTGAACAACTTCAGCATTAACAAATGTTCCATCATTTTGTTTCACATTAAAAGCAACAGCTGCTCCCCTTTCATACTTAATCTTGGGACCATAGATGTGTACAAGAGGGACTCCATCACCAGTTTTTGAGTCTGGCAACTTCAGTTGCAAAAGTGAAGTTACTAACCAATTGATCAAGTATCTTAACCTAAGAGTGGTTCTGTTGAGTCCCATCATATCAACATGATCAATGTGCCTGCAAATTATCTCTGGCTCCCTCCTGCCCCAGTCCTGAGCATCATCATATCCATCACTTGCACAACCATCATCATCACGGAATGTATATCCAGAAGCTTCAGCAGCATCTGAGGCCCGATTCAGCCTGTCAGCAATGATATTAGCCTCCGTGCTGAAAGAAACTCTACGCCCCATGCTTAAACCTCCATCAATCTCTTCAACACCAAAGAGTCGCCCCCCGGTAAATCTGCTGTTGCCATCCCTACCTCCCAGCAGCCGGAATTCCCCTTCAGTCTCCCTTCTTATCGCGCTTTCTTTGTGCTCTGGACCACCATTCATAGCACGTTGGCATGCCACCTCTTCGACCTCTGGCTCTTCTTGGATTTCACTAACCTGCCTGAAATGAGTTCTCCGGCCATTCTCAAAAATTTCTTCTTCAGGGTCTTCCTTGAGGCAGTCTGCATCTTGCGAGACTGATAGCACAGCTGCATCAAAGGAAATCACATGACCATCATAAAGTGGGCTTCTAGATATCCTGGAAGTTAAGTTTGGAGACATCCTCTTGTTACACTTTCTTCCATTGAACCACGAAGATGGTAATGGTGAACCCAGTTTCCCTTTCTTGAACTGACCAGACTTCTCTGACCCCAGTGGGCTCTGGCCAACATCAACCCAGAAAGAGTTCTCTGATGAACAGTCCTCACTGAATGCTGGACTCCTCATGACCTCACCCATTGAGACGCTCTCAGTTTCTTCAAAGATGGTGCTTGCACCATCCCTATCCGAGCTGCTGTCCCGACCAGGATCACTCTCAAAAGTCTCTCTAACCTGAGCAGATGTGTAGACACCTGAAAATGCTGGCAGCTGCGACCCATTTTGAGCATTAGAAGAGGGCTTTTCATCCTTGTTAACGCCTGCATCATCTTCAAGCCCATCAAATGCATCAAATCCATCAACTGAGTCACTGAGATACTGTGGAAACACTGGAACAATCCTCACCATTCCTGATGCATTACACCCGTTTCTCCCCTGCAGTGTCCCAATTACTGACTTCTTGATCAGAAGGCAACCAAACCCAGTTGGGTCTGCACCAAACACCCTGTAGAACGAAGTTATAATGAAGTCCGGCCGAAATAGTGAGAGCCCCAGTGAATCCATGTCCTTGGGGCCAAGTGCACCAGCATCAAGCATCACATGCCACCCATTCTGCTGTGCCAACGCCATCCACTGGTAGGAGTACTTGGCGCCGGTCACGCGCGACTGCGCCGGGAAGACAAACAACCCAACTGCAGCATCCCGTCGCCGCCCCTTCTTCTTGCCCACGATCTCCTTCCGCAACTCCGTTGAGCAAAGCTTCAGTGTTGGCCAGCGGAACCATGCAGTGCGTGTCTTGGCACCCTTTGCCCGTGCACTCTGTGCCATCCAATTGACCGACTGGCTCTCATGGTCGAACATGGTCAGCAGCCTCCGGTTGGTCTCAAAGGGGTAGCACTCAGCAAGTAGCCGGAAGGCTGACCCACGGCTCACTGTGAACACCAGCGCATACTCGCTGGCTGGCACATTCAAGTACTCCAATATGCGCTCTTTGATGTCATTCTCCACAGTGCCAGGCTCAGCGCCGCCATAGAGCGCATGATTGCTCAGATTGGCGTTGAGCTCGTGCAATGTGAAGGACGATGAGGAGGAATCCCAACTGGAGTCGAAGAGGCCGAAGCCGCAGTAGTCTAGACAGACCCTGCCGGCACAGGGGGCGTCGAGGTGGGAATAATGGTCGACGCGGAGGCGGTCGACATCGGCGGTTGAGGCGTAGTCAGGGTACATGGCGAGGAAGGTGGCGATGGCGTGGGGGAGCAGCGGGAGATCGGAGAGAGACCGGAACGGACCGGCGGCGGCGGCAAGGGCCGTGGCGCGGAGGAAGTCCCGTTGCGCGCGCAGGCGCGCCAGGGAGCGGGAGCGGGACACGGCGGCGTCCGCATCGGCACCGGCGGTGTCTGGCGGCGGGCAGAGGGAGCCATCCTCCGACGCTGCGTCGAGCGCGTCCCGCAGCTGCCGGAGGAAGGAGGACGGGTCGTCACGGTGGCCGTTGCTGCCACCACCGTGCCCACCGCCCCCGCCGCCACGGCGCCGGTGGTTCTTGGCGAGGAGGACGGCGGCGCAGTGGGATAGCGGCTTCCATAGCGACAGATGCATGGGCCTCGGATCGAGAAGACGCCGCTCCCGGGCAGAAAAATCGCAGCTTTCCGGTGGCGGTCTGGATCAACGGACGGAGTGAGGCATGGAGTGGGCAAACCCCCCGAGATTTTCGTGCGAAATGGGGAGATTTTGGTGTGTTCTTCCAGGAAAACTGCAGTTTCGGGAGGAAAAACTGGATCTTTGGATAGCTGGTCGTGGGCGAATCAAGAAATGCGGCGGTGGAGCACTGGCCGTCGAAATCTGAGGTTTTTGTGGTGGGAACGGGATTCAGAAGCGAAGAAACTGCAGACAGAAATGGGAGCTTTGTGGTGGGAGGGATTGGGGAGGGTTTGAAATGCCAGGACACCCCTCACCTTTGCAAACAAAAGGTGAGGGCTTTTGCTTTTGGCAGGATCAAGAACTCAAATTAAAGAAAAGAGACGAGCATCAAACAAGGGGGGGGGGGAAGAAAGCAGAGAAACACAAAAGATTTGACTCCACTTTTTCCGCCTCTCCAGCTGTTACAGCAAGAACCACTTGGTAAATGAAGAAATGGAAAGGGATGGGGTGAGATATGACTGGTATAGTTCTTGAAATCTACAGCTACTCCTACATACAAACAGGAGAAACAACAGAGTCAGCTCGATTCACAGATGAGGATGAAAGAAACCTCGAAGGCAGATGCAGAAACCAGCCCCTAGCCACACCCTAGCTCCTCACCTCTCACCAAACCCCTTGCAGGAGTTTTCAATGCCACTAAATGCAGCGCATCATGATGAAGAGGAGGTTGCATTCATTGCCTTTGCAAGAGCTACTAGCAGGCAGCAGCATATCACCAACTTTTTTATTTGCTCTGCACTTTGTTCCTCCCTCCTACCTATTGCTCTGGACTGGAGTAATAAAGTACTGACAGTCACTATTTTAGGGGCAGCTGTTTGTTTGCAAGTGTACTATCTCCACCAAGTAAAAACAAAGTGTTTGGTTTGGTTGCATTATTATTTTCCCCCTGGGGCCTACCTTCCAGTGTGCTAGAGTGGGCTGGCTGTAAAGCAGCAGCTGCATCCAAACAAGTGATTGTGCATTGACTTTTCCTCTTTTTTTTTTTTTGTTAGGGGAAACATTTTCCCCCATTGAAATGCAGTGTTATTGGTCTTCAGTTTTTTTTCTAAGGGGTTAAAGCAAAAGCTTTGCCACAATGATCGTCTTCTTGACTGATTTGTGGAGCTGTCTTTGGCCTTTTCGCCTAGTTTCGTGCTGCTTTTCTTGCACTTCATGATGATTTTGTAAAATAATACATATACAACAAGTTTGTATCCGTTCATGGAGTAGCTCCTTATCTTTGAAACGGTCCCACAAAAGTTCGATGCAGACCTAGATCGAACGTGTTCTTTCCATCAGCATGGATTTTAATGGTGAGAACTACTCCTACCCCAAACTGACATTGACTTCCATCATTGAAAACCTGTAGTAGTACTAGCATTGACAATTGAACAGTGTTTTTGGTGTTCTGTGTTTATCCATTAACGTTTCCATTTCATGATTATGGTCTTCTCACGCCATGGGCCTATCTTTAGGCTTTATCTAGCAGCGTCCGGGGTTAAAGCAAAAGCTTTGCCACAATGATCGTCTTCTTGACTGATTTGTGGAGCTGTCTTTGGCCTTTTCGCCTAGTTTCGTGCTGCTTTTCTTGCAGTTCATGATGATTTGAATTAATAATATATTCCTCCCTCCGTCCGTCATGGAGTGTGTCCGAAAAGCGTGTTTGTGGGGGGATACGGTTTTCCGCCAACAAAGTCCATGGCACAAGCGCGGCGAAGTACAACAAGTTTGTATACGTTCAAGGAGTACTAGCTCCTTATCTTTGAAACGGTCCCACAAAAGTTGGATGCAGACCTAGATCGAACGTGTTCTTTCCATCAGCATGGATTTTAATGGTGAGAACTACTCCGTACCCCAAACTGACATTGACTTCCATCATTGACAACCTGTAGTAGTACTAGCATTGACAATTGAACAGTGTTTTATATAGGAGATGATATGTTCGAATGAGCGGAAGAAGAAATTAAGTAAAGTTTCCATGATCGGGATGTATAAACGAAAATAGAAGGCGATGAGTGCAGATAGCCTTTATCCATATTTTGATTAATGTTTCCTTTGCTTTTGTCAACTTGGCATGACACTCGTGATGTGGATAGATGGATGAGGTCAGGCGAGGGGTGTGTGAGAGAGTCAGAGAGAGCGCGCATCTACTCCAAGCTGCTGCACAGAGAATCCAGCGTGTCAGTGGACAGGACAAAGTCAAATAGCCACATACTATAGCCTTGTGAAGCAGTGAGCTGTCGCCAAAAAGGCTCGGGGGCCAGGGGAGCTTTTTCATCGCCCCATCCACCAATAATCTATCCATGCTGCCACTTGAGGCTGAATGATAGCAACAGTTTCTGCTCGGCCTCATGCTCCTCATCTGAAATCTTGTCTTTTGTCTATGGGTCTACAAAGTCAAATTTTTTTTCGGTCAAAAAAAAGTCAAATTCTTGTCAAATATTGCAGTTTTACTGTAGGAGTTTAACAGAAATGTCACCCAAAAAAATCGTAATACAGATTTTTCCTAATACTTTTCATGTAGTTGTCTGCAGGCTTATTGCTATAGCAAGGATAGAGTTTTTTCACATAAACTAGTGAAATTTTTTGAAATGAGAATTAGAAGAGAGCAGTTTATACAATTCGGTAATTCGATTGAATGCTGGATCTATTACAGTTCGAATATTTCCATCCAAGATACTGTACATCAATCAACCATCTACTATCACCCAACTACTCCTTTGGAAGCACATGACTTTCTCCACACTTGCAAGGAAGACGATCACAACTCCTCTCTGGTGGTTTAACTTGGACCTTCAGAGGGCCACCCCATTTCTATTCTAATGAATGGAAATTTCCAGGGGATCCATCGCCGGCCGTTGACCCCCTTCAGAATCAGAAAAGAAAAGATAGTGTTCTTTCTTCTTCCTAGTCCATTCCCCATATTAAGGCCTTATTTAGTTGGAATGAAAGTTGCAAGTTTTTTTACTCTCTTTCCATCACATTAATTTCTACCCATATGTATGGAGCATTAAATATAAGTAAAAAATAACTAATTACATAGTTTAGTTGTAAATCACGAGATGAATCTTTTGAGTCTAGTTGGTGCACGATTGGACAATATTTACTAAATATACAAACGAAAGTACTATAGAAATTCGAATGTAAGTTTTTTGCGAACTGAACAATTTATTGGTTGGGCATTCAAGCCTAAACTTCACCCATTTTTCTGCCGAACTATTTGTGATCACAACTGACAAATACAGGACCACATTATGCAGATCGGGCATGTTGCTGTACCTTCCAATTATTCATGCCTCTGCTTCACTATCCCTAGAATTGAATATGTACGGGAACAAGAAGTAAAAGCTGCTCCACCGTCCTAAAAAAAGGATAGGATTCTAATCTAGATCAAGTTATTAAACTATCTAAATTTGAACTGAGCTCATAGAAAATAGTCTCAATATTTATGACTTCAAATAGGTATATTGTGAAACTATATGTAACGATATATATTTAGCATATTAGATATTAATATTTTTATACAAATTTAGTCAATTTTGAGAAGGTTTCACTAAACACTTCTCCGTATTCTAGAATTGCATCCTTTCTTAGACGGAGCCAATACATATCAGAAATTCAGGATAGATCATAAAAGTAGCAATCTGCTCAACTATATATTATTATGTCAAAAGAAAAATGCAGTCCCAATATGGATCAAGTGGTTCAGCGTAGGCAAGACTACTTAGTAGTCACTTCCTTGGTCAGGGTCAGCTCATGCAGGGTAGAGGGACCTCGTTTCCAGTCAGATCCCAGTGCACTAAAATAATGCCCTAAGATACCAATTCACAAATCAGATTAAGATCCCATCCCCCTCCCCCTCCCTAGTACTAATACAGTACGGGATTATTAGCTGCAAATTGCATTGCCACTTGCTCCAACTCACTGACCTAATCATTGACAAATCGATCGATCTGAAATCAAACACCAATGATTACAAGTATACTAGAGCTGGTCTGAACTATGAACTGACTGAAGGAACCGAGCATCAGCCATCAGCACGCATGCATGCTGCAAAACGTCTGCAGAATAAGGTAGGTTCTTGCACAATACAAAAGGCAGGCTGGAAAAGGTCCAAGGAAAACCTACTAGTTTTTCATGGAGGCGTGGAGGCGTGGAGGCTAGCTAAGCTACGTCAGTAGAGATACTCTCGTATTTGGTCGTGTATGGCCACTTGGGTGAGGACATGGGCAAGGTCGCAGGCACAACATGTCGAAACAAGCTAGGGGTGCATGAGCGTGAGCCCCTTGCTTTGCGTTGGGCGACTACTCGCTTGTCGCTTGCTGTGTGTCACATGCTCACAGGCAGTGGCAGCTCAGTCAGCTCAGGCCTCAGGCTCGGCTCACAAGGTCTCCACTCTACTCGAGTCTCCAACAAATGTAGGAGTTTGAGTGGGGAGGATGTTTGAAGAAGCGTGAGACGACTGCGAATGTTTAGGTTGTTTTCTTCTGCTCCGTGTTGCTAGCTATTCAATGCGACGGATTCATTGGATTTCAAAAAAATTGAATTTTTCTGTCGGACGGGGATACCTAACAACAGTTTGATACATTGGTTTAGGACAAAATATCAATTTGGAGTGACATGTGCATATTCTCAATTCTCGGTTCCACTTCCAGGTTCAACTGCACAATCTTTATGTTTTTATATGTCATGTTTGGAATGTGCCAATGTTTTTCCTAACCTTTTATTTTTTTTCCTATTAAATTAAATTGAATTCTTGCATTCCAAACAGGCCATTGTGGGACATGCTATAGAGTTCAAGCCATTATATTAAGAATTTCCTTGCATAAAAAATGATTAGAGCATCTCCACCATTTTTCCAATAGTGTATCCCCAACATGTATGTATTAGATTAGTAATATTATTTTTGTGAATACTAGGGAGTTTATTTTTTTCTGTGAATATTAGGGTAGTTGCTACAACAGTACCCTACTATATCTCCCACAGTATCATATGAAAGGTGGGTCCCACATGTGTATTGGAAAAAGATGGCTAAAAGGTGAAAGTTTATGCTATTGAAAAAGATACATCTCCCCATTTATTTGAAGCGAGATAAGAAAAGTATAGGAATTGATGGACCGTTCGAGCAAGAAAGCAAAAAAGAACATGGTTAACTATAATGTAACAGTTTTTAGGGGATAAAGGGGTATTTAGGAGCTACTGGAGATGCTTGATATGGTTTCTAATATGAAACTTTAATTAACATTATATATGTATGTGAATTATATTATCAATTATTATTATCTTATATTATTATTGTTAAAGTATTTTTTATAGTAAATCTCAGTAATGCAATGTTAGTCTTACGCTATCAAACTAAATATTGTTTTATATTGATGATCAAAGTTAGTTGCTCTCTCCATTATTTTCTACATGTCACATTAGCTTTGTCTTAAACCAAATCTTACTATCTTTGACCATCCATTTCAAAAATAAAAACATTATAGTCTCACGATACATGAGTTATTATGAAAGTTCTCTCATAGTGAATCTAAAAATATAAACCCTATGTCATGAACCGATATAATTATTTCAAAACTAATGGCCAAAGATACACATATTTAGCTTAAGTCAACAAAGCTAACAATGATGCAGAGGGAGTAGAAACGTCGCATAATACAAACCAAGATGGCAAGCCAAGATTTGAGTCTGACTGAGAAGGATGGGAACTCTGCTGATTCTGGTCCACCACATGTCCATGTCCAATCTCTCTTCTAACAACTACTACTCCACTCTAGTACTAATACTAATTAGTAATTACTAATCACCAGCACCCTATTTGCCTTCGCCACTACTACTATTAGTAATTACTAGTAATGCAGAGCTAGTACATAATAGTTGCAGCACAGTAGCATTTGTCTGTTTGACCCATGGCTTGCGTAGCGTAGACTGTAGAGAAGCAGGGGGCAGGCCCGAGGTGTCCCAGACTCCCAGTCCCAGTCCCAGTCCCAGCGATCTTTGTTGCCTTGCGCTCGCTCACAAGTCCGTGTCCGCCATGCACTCGCAATTGCAAGAAGACCTTTTTTTCTTTTCTGTAGTGTGCTGTGCTTGCTGTGTTTGGCTCGCTCGTTACCTGTCGTCTCGGAGTGGCTGCACGCAGCTCCCTCCCCCAAGCAGATTCTTGAGCCTCGAGGTCTGTCCGGAGTGGCGTGAGCGTCCGGTTGCAAGCGTTGAAGAAACTGGGGCACGGCGACGGCAGCCATGGATCGGAATCGGAGCACGCGAGGGTTTGAAACCTGTTTGTTTATTTACAAGTACGACGGAGCAGACATCACCATCCGTCTCTCTGGCTGTGGTGTGCAGTGTGCAGTGGTAAACTAAGGCAAATTCATCAGTAGTTTAATTTAGTCCCCCGATGAGTTCAACGGCCTCCGTAATTAGCAGCGGCAGTTTCAGCGTGACGGCATCTTCCTACTAAAACTCATGTGCTAATCCCTCCCTTTGGTCAGTGAAAAGCGAGATGCCTTTTCCCAATTCCCCTGGCCAATGGAGCCCTGCTTGTGTGCAGCACAACAGTGGTTACTTCTGGCTACAGCATGTTTGTTTACCATCAACAGATCAGCTACTAGTGGCATGTTTTGTTAGCAGTCTTTTACCTATTGTATTTGCAATCTGCATGCATCATCAGCATGTTACATACAGCATCACTGCAGGCTAAGTGTTGCTGTGTCAGTGAGCCATATACACATCACCTGATCTGCACTTCTGACTTTCGGTTCTTGATTGGCGAAGCAAATTCTGACTTTGTCAAGAGACAGCACAAGATTCTTGGTTCTGAGCCAGCGAATATATATACACATCTGTGTAAGTATACTCTTCGGCGCCAAATGCCGCCGGTTCATGTTATCGTTTTAGCGTTCACGGTCTGCAGTACTGTACAGAAGGAATTCGCAATTTTTAGACACGGTCAGAAACAAATTCTACAGAGAAATTCGCAGCCACATCTACGAAAAGAATATATAGAAATGACGCAGCAAATGCAAAACTGTCTATGAAAGTACATTTCTTAGAAGTAGGACAGCCCATAAGATCAACCTCGTACAAGCAATTTCTAAAAAAAAAAAAAAACAATTATGTGGGAGGAATTCATAACCGCCTCTACACAAGGTTACCTATTTGAAATGAAGTTGTCATAAAATGTATTTTTAAGGATGGTCCAAAAGGTCAAAAGCCCTTTTAAATGGTTCTTCTGCACCCATACTGCCGGTGCTTCGTGGAGCCGCCACCCAATTACTCATGCTGCTAGCGACAATCAAGCACGAGGCAGAGTTTTGGGCACAGGGACGGGCGAAGAAACTAGGTTGTTTACTTCAGCGAGTAGTAGACTAGCCAATTTTTGCGAGGGAGGGTCAAACCTTTTGTTGAAAATCTAGCAGCTGATCATTAGTATTCAAACCACTTCTCTTAATAAAAAACATGCAAATCTTTTATGTGGAATCTTTTATGTGGTTGATAGAAAAAACTGTTTTATGCGTTTATATCATAAGATTCAAAGGTTCTTCCGTCACTTCTTTACCCTTCATTCGTCTCTGTCCAATATAGGGAGAGGGGTAATGTGGC
>JADLZL010004153.1:0-145337 GCA_015844335.1 Chrysopogon serrulatus
CCATATTAGAATTAAGGATCTCAGCCAAAGTTAAAAAGAACCTGAGGCATTGCCTATATTTTATTATGCTTGATCATTGGCTATTGGAGGATGTTATGTGGTCATTAATCTTGTAACAAAAAGCACAAGCAGCAGTCTTTTCTATTCAGAGCAAGTTGAAATAAGCATAGTCTGACCAACGTCAGAATTGTGATAAATTTCCTTTGTGTTCATCTACTGCAACTCTGTGACTCCCTTTCAACGGGTGAAGCTGGATAGTGTTAAAATTGAACATGCTTGGAGATTTTAGCATTTATCAAGCTATTTGGTGTGACATTCCCAAAGGAAATCCATGTTACCTATTCTTTTTGTCGTTTTACCATAACTATGATGTTAAGCCTATGCATTGCATGGATATAAGCATCCCTTAATAAAAGTTGTTCTTCCTATAATTTTGTGGTCCTCGTCACACTTTTATATTGTTTCTTATTGATATTATGTGTTACTAACTGCCGTTTTACATTAATTCAGATATGACATTAGGATTCATAAAGGCTTCATAAGCATTGGTGAAGTCTGCAACAAGAGCTTCCTAGCAGGGTGGACTCTTCGAGGACACTTTCACGTGTCAAGCCTTAAGTAGAAACTTTTTTTCAATAAGGGATCAGTAGTTGTGTCCACCCATGCTATTCTATAAGATTGCGCTTGTAAGGCATGCCCATAGAACTAATAATAAGCCTTTAGCAGTTAATTAAATTTTGCCATGTTCATTCCTCATAATTTTAATGTTCCTCTTATTGTGATTGTTTTTAATATTTTTAAGGTTCCTCTTATTGTGATTGTTTTCTTTGGTATGGCAGTTTGCAAAAATCACACCCGAAACAACTTTTTTTGGGGTAAAGGTATAAATTGTTTAGACATCAATTGAGTGGTTTTATTTTTTTATTCTCATAGCAACATACGGGTATAAATGACTATCTCACAAATATAAAGATAGATGAAAACTGTTATGGTGCGACAAAAACTTCAGGTCGTCGGTATGCCCACTCCTGTGATACCTTGATGCACCTATGTTTTGCCTCACTCGCTTGCACCCCCCACATCCCTTCACGTGCATGCCCACAGAGCTGCCTCCTCTCCCATGCTGCCTCCCCTCGCTCCTCCCTGCTCGCGAAGCGCTCGTCATCGTCGGCGTCCTCATCCATACCCGATTCACATGTCTATTTTTCCCTGAGTGAGAAATGACCAGTTTGTGTTTCTTTTATTTTCTTTTAGTTTTCTTAATTTATTTAAGTTTATGCTTTATTCTCCATGACTATTAATTTCACGAACGTTGTCTTTTAGATTAAATGTCCTTTTAACATCGGTGTTTAATTTTACAATATTGTTATTTTATTGTGTGATCCATGTGTTTTTACTACTAAAGTTTAGCTGCCCCGTAGCAACGCACGCTGCCTAGTAATTAATAAAAGTTTAAAACCCTATAATTTCAGAACGAGGGAACAAATAAAATTTTGGGGTAAGAGGAAAAGCAGACTGAGATAATAGGCCTGGCGACCTCATGAAGACCGGTGTGGAGATGGGCCAAGTCCATATATAGGCTGGCTAACGAAACCGTGTATTAATAATCAAGTATTAATAAAAGTTAAAAACATACCTCTCAAAAAAATAAAAGTTAAAAACATTATATAATTTCAGAACGAGGGAACAAAATAAAATATTTTGTGGAGAGTGGGATTTGAACCCACGCCCATTCGGAACAGACCCTTAATCTGCCGCCTTAGACCGCTCGGCCATCCCCACATTTTTATTGTTATTAACTATTGATTTTTAATTATTTATTCAGAGAAGTAAGTAAAGGAAATAGCCATGATACTACTGGCCAAATTAAACGCTACAAAATCAGAACGAAAAATACATTGCTTTTATATTATTTTCATCCGATCTGAAAAGCAGCTGCTAGACTGCAAAGCACGACCGCCGTGTAACAATAAAGGGGATTTTTTTTATTTTTTAATCCCCTTTTATAACATATTTCGAAAATAATCCCTCCAAATAAAATTTGCAAATATGATCCTTTTGGTCGCGCCAGTGGGGCTGGCGCGACCAAATAATGCTGTCATGCCACATGCATTGGCGCGATAAAGTCTGCCACGTTGGATGGCGTTTCCGACATGGAAAACCTTGTCACGTCACTCTCATTGGCGTAACAGTATGGTCTTGTCGCGCCACCGGGAGTGGCGTGACAAGACTAACTTTCAAAAAATCATAACTCCTCAATCTGACGTCGGATGAAGATGATTTTTATATGAAAATTGTAGCTCTTGATGAGATCTACAACTTTGTAGTTTTGAATTTTTTCATTTGAAGATGTTAAAGTGCTCAAAAAAATTATATACCATTTCAGCACCTAATACAACAGCATGTCGCTTTAGAAAATATAAAATCGTCTTTGCATGTTGTCAAACAAAGATAAATATTATATCAAAGTTGTAGCTTACAATAATATCTACAACTTTGTAGTTTTAAGTTTTGATATTTGAGGTCGTTAAGGTGCTCAAAAAAAATCATATACACGTGTACGTGTTTATTATGATATTGAAATAGTATATAATTTTTTAAGCATCTTAACGACTTCAAATATCAAAACTTAAAACTACAAAGTTATAGATATTATTGTAAGCTACAACTTTGATATAAAATGTATCTTTATTTAACAACATGCAAAGACGATATTATATTTTCTAAAGCAACATGCTGTTGTACGCGATTATTACGGTGCTGAAATAGTACATAATTTTTTTGAGCACTTTAACATCTTCAAATGAAAAAATCCAAAACTACAAAGTTGTAGATCTCATCGAGAGCTACAATTTTCATATAAAAATCATCTTCATCCGATGTCGTATTGAGGAGTTATGATTTTTTGAAAGTTGAGTCTTGTCACGCCACTCCCGGTGGCGCGACAAGACCATACTGTCACGCCAATGGGAGTGGCGTGACAAGGTTTTCCACGTCGGAAACGTCATCCAACGTGGAAGACTTTGTCGCGCCAATGCATATGGCGTGACAACGTCATATTTGCAAATTTCATTTGAAGGGATTATTTTCGAAATATACTATAAAAGAAGATTAAAAAATAAAAAAATCCCCAATAAAGGCTACCCCCAGGAGTCCAGGACACGTGCTATGCTAATCCTGTCCCCGAGTTACCTCATGGTCCTTGGATGAAAGCGCCATGAGAGCAACCACTACAGATCTCATGGTAGGCCTCACCCTGGGCTCTTCATGCGTGCATGACTTTGCAAGGTACGCGACCTGGTGCAGGGGACACGGGAGGTCATCAAAAAGTTTAGCAACTAGTAGTGTTTATTTTGTGCAACAGTTGAACAAAAACTGATTGTGGAACCGAGTTTGCCTGCATCACTGACCTTCACAACCGAGTCAATGGGATAGTCACCTCCTAGCCTTGGATCAATCAGTTCCTGAAGAGCTTCCTTGGGGTTTGGCATGCTGAGAGTCTCCTCAAACTGCAAAAAGCAACAGGTGGATTGCAGAAATCAAACATATATATATGCCCACGCACGAACACAGATCAGCCTGCTTTACACCGCGTCCTTTTCTTTTCCCTTTCATCAACATCCAAACATGAAAATGCAACTCAAAATTTTACTTAACTGTTGTGGCCAAGGTAACTGAATAGTTCAGATCACCAGTCAAGGACATATATATAATATAATATACTTAGTCATAATTCCTGAATCCAATTGATGCAGTAAGTTCGTTGCGAGATGAGCGAGAGAGAACCCCTCCACCCCCTCCCGTTGGCTGCAACTCCGGCGCCGGTGGCCACTGACACCAGTCCCAACCCCAACGCCGTGCAACCGACTAGGAATCCAGTGGCTTCTCCCCCACACGTGGACCCACCTTCGATCTATATATATATCCCTTCCATTGACGCTGAAGAAGAGCTAGTTGACTGGGACAACATGTCGACATTGATGATGGCGAGGAGTTCAAGGTTGAATCCCTCTCCCCTTCAGGTGTGCCCAACAGGCCAGCGACGTCGCTGGCATGCGTCATGTTTCCTCCGACGTGGAGAAGAGATGATCATAAAGTTGTCAGTCTCGCACATCTCCCGAAAACGTAAACAGCCTCTGCTCCCACTGGCCCACTCTTGTTTAGGCTTAGAGCAAGTATAATAAGGGGTTGTAAGAAGGTTGTGCTGATGTGGAAGAGAAAAAGGAGGAGAGAGAAGAGAGGCGGGTTGTAAGCTTACAGCCAGCTAAAGTCATAAGAATCAAGAAACTTGTGAGAAGAAGAGATTGCTATAAGAGAGCTAACTACTATATAAGTTGGCTGAGAAGTGGGCTGCAAAGGTTCATACAACCAAGTGAAGACTGTATTATTAGCCTTGCTCATAGTGTGTCGAGCCCTTTTGCATTTTTTTAATCTCTCCCATGCCAGCTCATCCAACGAAATCGCCGGCGCCATTGAGGACGCCCTTTGCCCCACCCTCATGGCTCTGCGGTGCAGATCTAGTATCCAAGGCTTGGACAAGAGCATGCCTCCTCGGTCTCGAATCTTGGGACTATTTCATCTGGATCCGAGGCGCCAGCTATATCCAGTCCCATGGCGCTGGCCAAGCTAAAATCTGTATCTCTGTATCTACCGAAGTTGGATCTGGCGTACCTGCTCTGTCTGGGTCCATCTGCCGCCATCTTGAAATCCAGGGCTACCACATCTAGATCTTCGACTGCTCCACTACCCAGTACCAATACGCCAGTCAAGCTGAAATCGATCATGATGCAGCCTAGACGTGAGCCAGTGCCGGCTGGTTCGCCTCTCCTCCGGCGCCCGGTCTGGCAACAGCTAGATCTGCACCGGCCACCCGCGAATTACTGGTATAAGTCGCTTCAAGGATGGGCCGCCGCACCAAGTTTCATGGAAATGGGAAGAAGCTAAGCTGAAGCCTTGGTGGCGCAAGCACTCCTTCCCCCTCCCAGAAAAGACCTCCGCGAACCGTGAGGCTGCTGCATCCAGGTTGGAGCTCGCAAGCAACGCCTTTGAAAGGCGGGCTGCTGGCCACTGTTTCCAGTGTCTTGCTCCCGACCACAAGATACCCAGTCCGCTGCCTCTGGTGCGGGTGTGTGGGACACATTGCCTGCTCCTGTAAGCTCAAACAGCCTTGCGTTGTCAGCCAATCTCTGCCGGCCTTCACTCCCGTCTAACCTTCCCCCCAGAAAGCATCCATAGCCACATCGTCTTTCCCCCACTTCCAGATCGGCCACTAACACCAGTCGCCACACCTCACCCACTAGCAGAACTGATGGAGTGCGTCTCTGGCCATGTGCACCAGCGCCCTGTAAGCGGCCATGTCAATGCGGTGGCTACTGATGACATGGTTCGTAAATCCAACTGGCTGATCACACATGTTGTGGTCATCTCAGTGCTGCTGGAGGGCTACTGTCCCAGCGCCCTTGAGGTATCCTATGCCCTCAGTGGCCAGCTACAAGTTCCTCACTCCAATATCTGCCTAAGGCCCCACAAGCCAGAGGACTTCCTTGCAGGCTTCGACCTTGCGCCACAGCGGGACAAAGCCCTCTGTAAAGGGTTCATCGAGGTGGGGGAATCAGTCCTCCGCATCCGCTCTCTATAAGGGCATCTCCAACAGTATGAGCTAGTACTAGCTCTAACCTAACAAATGGGTAGAGAGAGAGAAGACTGTGTTGAACATCGTGCTGTGAGAGAGGAATGATCGTGAAGTGTGTGAGACTATCTCTTGAGTCCATACTAGTCTCTTGTCTTTTGCACTATTTAATTGTTAAAAAATTCATGAGCTAGCTCCAAGCTAAACCATTGGAGACGCCCTAAAGGGTTCCAAGAAGTATGTCTTCTTCGGTGTGGGGGCAGGACTGCCATCCCCGACTTGCAGCCTCTCCACACCGCCAATGGGCAAGCAATCTAACAATGTGCTGCTGATCCACATTGACGAATATCACAACTGGCACCCATGCACTCCTACGCGCTCTCTGAACTCTGCCCCCAGAAGAGCGCTGAGCCCATCTCAGACATTGGCACGTTGCCACCATGGTAACAGGCATGGACACTGATGAAGACTAACTGCCTAGCATGCTGATGCTCCCTATGTTCTGAATATTTGAAATGCAATGTTACAAATTGAAAATTGATCACAGGGATAAATTACCAGATAAGCCAGGCCTTGTGCATCAGTGAATTTTGTTGATCTCACAATAGCCTCTTTGGCTGAAAGAAGTTCATACAGGACTATACCAAAAGCGTAGACATCCACCTTAGGAGAAACCTCACCATATCGAGCATACCTGTCAATCAGACAACTCTTTGGTAGTAATAAAATCTAGAAGCAGCAGTTGGGATTGTAAATAGTAGTCTATCAAACTATACTGTGATGTTATTTTGAGAGTGTGCACATTCATACGAACTGAATAAATGAACAGGATAGTTGATACCCTGAGTACTTACTCTGGAGGCATGTAACCAAATGTGCCAACAACTCGTAATGATGGGAGTGACTGTGATGTAGTTCCAATTTCTGAAAGTTTTGTCAGTCCAAAATCTGCAACCTGCAATGTACCACTGCTATTGCACATAAGATGGCTAAAACATAGAAAGCTTTATGAATGGTTTCAACCTTTGCTCGAAAATCTTTGTCTATCAGGATATTTGCAGACTTGATATCCCGATGAACATATACTGGAATAGTGTGCTCATGAATATACTCTAGACCCCTTGCTGAATCAAGGGCAATTTGCAATCTACTGGTCCATGAGAGAGGTTCATAACCTACAAGAAATATATGCGTTGAATACTTTAAGGAAAGTGAAAGTGCAATATGATACATTCAAATAGCAAAACTTTACCAGTCCCATGCAGATGCTGGCTTAGGTTTCCATTCTCAATAAATTCATAAACAAGGAACAAGCAACTCTCAACACAATAACCAATTAAAGCGCACCTGTGGGTACCAAAGAATAATAAAAAAAAATCCAACAGGAAAACATCTGATAGTATGTTACATATTGAAGAAATATAATCTTCTGTGAACTCTAGTCAGTTTTATTGTTAATTTTCTGAGGAAAGTGCAGAAAAGCAAAATATATAGTAGGCTGGTAATTAAGATCAGTTTCAGTAATGCCATATCTCTGAAAAATCTATGATCACCAACCAGATTCGAGTGATGGACACGTGTCAAAACCTTCAGTTCAGCAAGAAACTCTTGAGATGCCTTTGTATCCATTTTCTTTATGGCAGCTTTCTGGACACAGGTAAGAGAAATCGAAAATTATTTCACATCACAATTCACAAGTATACCCCAGATGGACTGCCTCCTTTTTATTTCGTTTATGTGCAAGTCCACAAGGGGTCAGAGACATTAGCTGTCTATTAACTATCAAGTGCATGTGCACCAACTACATTGCCTATCCATGTGACACGCTGAGAAAAGGTTGAGCTGACCTCGCCTCTAAGCTCAGCATAATAAACAGAGCCAAAACCACCTTGCCCAATTTTATGCTCCATACTAAAGTTGTTTGTAGCATCAGAAAGTTCTTCATATGAAAACTCTATGGATCTGTCAACCGTCATGCCCTCAGCTTGTGAAACCTTGCCTGGAAAGATATTTAATTAAAATATATAACAAGTTGACAAAAACATAATATTGTATTTGCCAACATGACACAATTTATATGAGGACAAAGATAGTATGTTCCTTACCAAGTTGGACCAAATCCTCTGGAGATGAGAGTGGTATGGCTTTTCTCATTGTCTGCTGCCTATAATACATGGCAAACAGCCAGATGCCAACAATCAAAACAACAATACAGGCTATCACAATTCCTGCTACTGCTCCTCCAGATAGGCTATTTCCTGTTCCATGTAGTAGAGCATGGGTTAATTGCCACTTCTGTCAACTGAACAAACCATCCAACTTTGCCCGTTGATGTTTGATAGCCTTAATGTTTGATAGCCTTAATATAGAAGCATATCTCACAAAAGTGTAGAAGTGAGCCAGCACTGAACAAGGTGATGAACTATCAGAATTCTGAATCTATTAAATATAACGGAAATTAAAAATGATACTTGAACAGATAACAAAACAATACTCACCCTGATTTCGAAGGGCGGTAGCTACCGTCTGCATCTGAAAAAAAAAAAAAAAAAAAAACCCAGAACAGTAAAGCATTCCAACACAATTAAATTGATGCTATATGATTAAGTTGTTAAACACAAACTGTATAATTCCTTGCAAAAAGTGACCAGTCAATTAAATGAAAAAAGAACACATAAAAAAACACAACTGAAAGTTGAGTCGGTCATCTTATGTCATCAACTAAATAGCTAACCCAATAAATATGAGGCATTAGCATATGAACCCTAGAAAATCTTCATTCATTTTCAATACATCAAGTTACTGATTTAGCATCTGATAGCCAGGCCCTAGGCATCAATAAGCAGCAATCAAGATAACTGAAGTTAGCACACAGTAAACTTTATAATACCAACGAAATGGTATACTTAAGGACTACCAAGAACACAATGACATGATTATGCTACTCTAAGCTGTTCGCAAATAACCTAGCTACGCTACCAAATTGAAATTCAAGCCGAAATCCAACTGCCGATATTGGAAAGGAATCAACTGTACAAACCCTTTCGCAATTCACAATTTCACAGGATGAAACGAAATTGGGAATTGTACCCTCACCTTTCACTGGAATAAACATGATCCCCTTCCCGGAGGCCCCGTCCATGCCAGGATTAAACCTCCTTAGCAGCTTCAACTGCGCAGGAGACGAGAACCCGTAGTGCTCCGCCACCGAGGAGAACGTTTCCCCTTCCCAGAGCGGATAGGTGAGGAAGACCCCGTACCGCGGCGATACCCTCTTGTCGCCGCATGAGCAGTTCACGGTGACATTGATCTTCCCAGAGACAGGCAACTTACCCGCCGGGTACGTGTTGGTAGCCCCCAGCCACGAGGCGGTGGTGAGGTTGGCGAATTCTGAGGCAACGTCGCCGTACGTCTCGCCGCCGGAGAGCGTGTAGGAGAGCGACCCAGCGAGGAAGGTGGAGGCCGGGTCAGCGGGAAGCCCGAGGCAGGAGCAAGGGAAAGGGACGCTGATGCGGTCCCCGGTGATGATGTAGTTCGGGTTCGCGATGCGGGGGTTGTAGGGGAGCAGCTTGGTGTAGTCGGCGATGCCGAAGAGGGAGGCGATGAAGCTGAGGTTGGACTCCGCGGAGAAGTAGTAAGCGGCGAGGGCCAGCGGGCAGCCGACGCTGCAACCGTCCCCAGAAGCTGACACCGTAGGGGCAGCTCCGGTGAGGAGGACGAGGAGGAGGAGCATGGCGTGGCGCGGTGGCGGAGTGGGAGCGGAGCCACAGCCACGGAGACTGGGAAGGACGAGAGTGACGCGATGGTTTTGACTCCCTACAGTATACACTTTACGGGACAATGAAGTAGGCTGGGCTTATCGGGCTAGAAATCTCACATGAGCCGAACCGCCAAGCGGGCTAGAAATCTCACATGGGCAGAACCGCCAAGGCCGAACCTACTTTTTTCACTTATGTGGCATGGTTGAAATCTCACATGGGCCGAACCACCAAAGCCGAGCCCACTTATGTGGCATGGTTTTGGCATTATTAAGTTTTATTTAGACAACTTGCTCAAGCATGAAGTGAAATGAATGAAATGTTTGGGTTAGACTTAGATGTCATGATGATTTTGATGACAGAAAATATCAATCGTCCTGTTTTCACTCAGATTGGTTGATGGATACCAAAGTTTTAGTGGTTGACACGATCTACAAGTTTGTATTAGCTGATAGTTCTTATAAAAATTGTTTACTCTCAAATATTCATATACCAAAGTTTTAGTGGTTGACACGATCTACAAGTTTGTATTAGCTGATAGTTCTTATAAAAATTGTTTACTCTCAAATATTCATTTTTCATATATTTTGATATTAAAATTTTGAAACAATCTTGAATAGAGACACGCCCCCATACTAAATTTGTAGTGTTTAACAAAACTTTGTAGTGAAATCTTTTCATTTAAGATCATTTAGCAGCCAAAATATTTTATGCAGGATTACGAAATGTTAATACAGAAGGATAACATCCTATATTTACAAATAAGTGTTAGTACAGCGGTAGATAAGTGTTAGCACGTCCGTCTTTATTTGTAAATCGAGATGCCCGCCGTTTGACCTGCCGACCTTTGATTCTACCTTTCATAGAAGTGATATATATGATCAATCAAAATTGATCTACCTTCAATTTTTATTATATATCCTTCAAATCTAAACTTTTCTAACCAATACTTATTCTATAAGCTTGTCGACAAAGTTTGTAAATTTTAAATGATTCGGATGATTCAATCCTAAAATAACTCTAGTTACAGTTCATTTCTTTTGCAGTCGATGAGTAGGTGAAACAGGCAAAACAATTTTCATCGTGTCCGCAGGGTGATCTGTTCAATGATACGCATGAGTCAGCCACAGTCCTAGGAGCAACAACTCGCACGCGTGATAAATCGAATGTTGGTATGCAAACGTACTACTCCAACCATTTTAATTTAAAATTCTCTTTATAATTTTTATCAAACTTGAGATGATTTGGCTCTTAATATCTAAGTCAAAAGCTATATATATATCTAAACAAACCAAAACGACTTGTATCTTGGGATATATGGTGTACAAAACAACACATTTTGTAGCAATTTTTAGATTTCCTGAATAATAAACATGACGTCCACGTTTGGTCACGACGAACGAGAGCATAGAAACATCTAGAAGCTTCTGCGGACTGGCTGTCAAGCTCAAGCCTGCGTGAACCCATTAATTAATCGCTGTTCATTGAACCCTAGTTGGCAAGCAAACTCTAATCAGCTGGTGTCACGCCCAAAACGCCCATGGAACACTCTTGATGACAGAGCAAACGCTCAACCGCGCGCGCTGCAGATGCATTTTTAACATGGGTAGCTTGTAGCGAGGAGACTTTCCAATCGTACGATCACAAGCAGCGTGCCGTGCGAGTGCGACGGCACGTGTCTAGCGGCCGCGGCTCGCGCTGCTGCTGCTGCCATGGTCTTGACGACGACCGTCCACTGGCGGCGGCGGCAGGCGGTTCATCAGCGGCAGCCCGGCCGCGACGGCCCGCACGTCGTCGGCGTCGCTGCTCTGGAGTATGTGCAGGTACTGCTCGAGGTCAGGGAACTCCTCCACGGTCTGCGTGGCTGCTGAAGGCGACGACGACGACGACGACGCGGCGGGCAGCTGCTGAGGTGTTGTCGTCGGGAAGTTGAGCTTGGCCTTGGCGCCCTTGAACCTGCGCGCGGCGTCGTCGTAGGCGCGGGCGGCGTCCTCGGGCGTGGCGAAGGTGCCGAGCCACACGCGCGCCGCCTTCTCCGGGTCCCGTATCTCCGCCGCCCACTTGCCCCACGGCCGCCGCCGCACGCCCCTGTACTGTGCAGCTTGTGCCCGCGCCGCCGCCGGCACCTCCGTCTCAACTCCTGCATGCATGCCCAGACCACACCCAGCCCGCAGCGATCTCGATCAGAAACGTTCGGGGAGAGGGATATATCGAGACCGCGCCGTACCGTTACTACCGTACCTTGCTGCGGCCCCGGCGGAAGCGCCGCCGCCGCCGCCTCGCCACCGCGCGGCGGTGGTTCTGTGGCGCAGACGACGTGCGTGAGCGCCGCGGCCATGACGGCGACGTCGTAATCGGCGCGTGCCGCGGAGTAACTGTGGTGGCCGAGAAAGCCGCCGCCCCCTGCTGCTGCTGGTTCCACTTCCACCTTTGGCCCCTGTCGGCCGTGCCGAGGAGCGGCGACACCTCTCTCGCCATGCATGCTGATGCTGATGCTGTCGCTGCCTCCCCGTCAAAGCCCTTAAGCCCATACGTCTCCGAGAACTGAACTGAAGGTGATAAGATAACGATGTGAAGTGGAGACCGCTGGGCAGCCTAGATTGGTTATATAGACAAGCTCTCTAGCTAGTCTCTCCACCGTGATGGTAAGAATTTTATTTTACGATGTAAACGCACACATTGCACCGCACTGGTACAGAAATCCTTTGTAAGGCGGTGGTAGAATAAAATTAAAATGGCCAAACCCATGTATAAATACCGGGGGTCAGTACTAATCGCATATTTAATTTAAGCGGCGGGCTGTGAGCCCTGTGAAAATTAGTTTTCAAGGCGGCTCACTTTGTAAACTGTAAATAGTTAAACCGGGCGGCTGACTAAGTCAACCGCCTCGTGAAAATCATTGTCCAGAAAAAGGTGAAAAATAGCAAAAAATATTTTTAAAAACGCAAAAAATATTTTTGAAACCAAGGCACTAGTTTTTTTCTAAAAAATTGTTGAGCCACGCGGCCGTGGGGGGTTTGAACCCACGACCTCGGGTTCGTCAGCGTACCCACCTCTACCACTCCACCCACACGTCACTTGTGTCTATTTGTCATTTTGTTGCCCACATATTATACAAACCCGACGGAAAATTGAATATTTGAGGGTCTAAATGAATTCAAATAAAAAGTGGTGAACTACAAAGTTTCATAACTTTTCGAGATCTACAACTTTCATTTAGAGTGTTTCTCCATCCGAGGTCATTTGTAAAATTTGGATTTCAAATTTGAGGAATTCAAATGCAATTTTGGGAGCCTACATGATTTCAAGAAAAAATTTGTAAACTACAAATATTCATAACTTTTTGAGATCTATAACTTTCATTGTGGTCAAAATTCCATCCCAGATCGTTTGAAAAATTCAAAATAATAAATTTAAAATTATTTATACAAGGCGGATGTCTTAGAGAACCGCCTGATATACAAATCGATTTTTATAGGCGGATGTCTAAGAGATCCGCCTGTACAAATATGTCGATTTGTACAGGCGGATGTCTTAGACAACCGGTCAGCCTATTCGATTTGTGATCATGGGATCTCTTAGACATCCGCCTGCACAAATCGATTTGTATAAACGGTTCTCTTTAATGGGCTGGTCATTTTTTTTTGTAAAGCGTCAAGAAAATTGGATTTATTAAAAAAAACCGTAGTATCGTGAAAAATAATTTTTCTACTAGTGCCGGTAGCAGTAAGACAACTTCTTCAATAATAGACTTCTAGCACATAAATATGGATAGCTGCCCTTATGTACAGATACACAGGCTCATATATATCCTTAAGACTCGTTTAGATAGAGATAGGGAGATCACATATCCCATCATGCAAAAGGTAATATTGTATTCTAGTCATCTATTTTTTATATCTCATTTAATTCTAGCCGTTTTTTTTATCCCACCTCTCGTATCCCATAATCCACGTGTATGAACACTATGCCTATGAAATATCAATACCTTCAAAAGATGACCATATTTAATTTATTTTTACCTAGAGCTTCTGGATCTCAATCTTTAAAAACTCTATAAGCATAAACAAACAACCTTTAGGCACTAGTACACAAGCTATTTCGAGAGGTGGATATCTAAAACTGTTCCTTAAAACAGTTTTCAAGATAGCCATCTCTAAAAGTCAATTTCTAGAGCCAAGAGTAAACTGAAACATCAGTCGTCATGCCCCTCTAATAATAGGTATAACATAGAAAAGGTTTAAAACTTTTCCAAATGAAATCATTTGAAGACAAAACTTCATATAGAAGTTTTAAATCTTTAAAAAGATATACAATTTTGTAGTTGATGATTTTTATTCAAAATCATTTACTTCCAAATATATGTTTTAATTTCTTAGGTTTTGAAATTCCTTTTATTTATTATTTTTCAAACAATCTCCGGTTGATAGACGTTATATACCAATGTTTAGAATTTTAATATTCAATACCAAATCCATGGTTGTAGTCAGGGGCGAATCTAGGGGGTGGGCTGCCCGGGCTGCAGTCGCCTGGTGAGCTTGATTTTTTCTTTAAATTATTGTTTCTTAGTCTTTGAATCAGTGTTAATCTCTAGCTTTAGTCCTAATTCTCCGTTGTTGAGCCCTCCTGGAGTGCTCATTCTGAATCCGCCTCTGATCGTAGTTAATACAAAAGGGTAGCACCCTACATTTAGTTACAAGTGACTTGTGATGTAATGATATAGAGAAGTTTGCTTAAGGCAACCACGGTAGTCTATTCTATTTCATGGTGTTCTTCAGTTAGGTTTCTCCTAGTGTCAAATTTTATTTTATCATTTCTCTTATGAACTGGTCATGTTTGTTTGTTTTTTTTTTTTTTTTGAAAAGTATGAGCTAGTCATGTTATGACAAAATCTAGAAATCGATTTATTTTAAATCAAATGTCAAATGTTAATTTTCAATAGGTGTCGGGGAACAATTTTGCTTTCGTAGTCGTAGTATATAGTGTAATCTATCTGCAAGGAGAGGCTGTTACCTTATCTCGTGAGCGGGCAGTTCAAATCGTCCTTGCGTACAAGCATTGCCAACACATGAAAAATTAAGCAAGGGGGGTCGAGAGAAGGGCGGCCGTTTTCTTGATGCGAACACTGATTGAAAAGATACAGATATGCGTGCTAGTGTTACGTGCAACGATGCAAGTTGTTGAGTGGCAGGGAGGAGAAGACGCGAATCAAACAAGTCGTCACAAGTGGGGAAAAAAAAATGGACGACAGGCTCGCGCAGGAACTTTCGGTGCAGTTTCGTCTCGGCGAAGTCAGAGTCTCGTTCACACCGGAGTCGTCGAGTTAGGTTAAGGAGGAGACGACACACGAGAGCAGCATGCAGCAGGCTGCAGGAGGGGTACCTGTATCTGTATCTCTATCGGCATACTGTAAGCACCTACTGAAGATTTTGCAGACATCACTCTTTATCCTGCGTCAGTGTAGGGCCGAGATCTTCGAGTGTACGCAAGATTGTTTGTTGTAATAAAATTCAGTAGGTCAGTAGGAGTAGCACTTCTAATTAGTCTCGGATTAGTTAATAAGCTTGGCGGTAGCTGTCGTGATGGCAGGTAGGAGGCAGCAGAGACGCTAATCATGTACATTTTTTTTCCTTGATTGAATCAAGTCAAGGTACATGTATATGTTAGAGATGCAGACATGCTAATATATATAATACATTCACGTGATAAGTTCACACTTGCACTACATATGAACGCCCATATAAACGCAAGGACGACGACATACTGTACTTTTATAAGCATCTCCAGAAACCGGACAACGATTCCCGTTACCTGCACAATCTTCCTTGCGTGCAGCACAAACGAACCCCTCGGCAGAGGGCCAGAGGCGCAGAGCTGTTCGTTCGTTCATGACTCCAGGTCAAGAACTCCGGTCCGATTCCGATCCGGCCTGATGATGAGAATGCAAAAGAATTAAACAGGATTCAGGATTAGGAGTCCTAGCCTAACGTCCGAGGCTTTTCCACTGCTGCAGTTTGAGCGCGCGGAAACATGTGTGCCCTAACGCGTGAACTGCAATTGTCAAGCTTAGCTCCGTTCGTGTTCTCATGCGACTCCATTCCGTTTCTCGTGTTGTGGTACCAAGTACAGATGAAGAATCTTGACACATCGATCGGAAACTTCTCTTTTGAGGGTAAACACTTCGAAAACTTCTTTTTTTTTTTTTTAAGATTACACAGTACAATGTAGACGCTCACAACACGCACGCACACTCATCCCTATGAACACACGCACGCAAACCCTACCCCTATGAGCACCTCCGAAGGACTGAGTCGGCAGATCTGGAGATTCCCGAAGTCACCAATGGCACCTCGTCGTCGACAGGAACGTCGCTTACCACTTAAAGCATAATGCCGATCCTCTTCTTCTCCTTAGCATTCGGGAAAGACAAGAAAATTTCGGGGTAGGAAACATTATCTAAAATTTCTCTTAGATTCGAACCCATAGCTGATGATAGAACTAAAATAGATATCTTTTGTTTTCTACTCACGCGAGCCCATATCCTTTCTTTTTTATCAATTGCTAATTCTGAAAAATCCTGAAAAAATCACAGGAAAAGTGCGAGCACCTTCGAAAACTTGTCTGTGTTCACACCGCACCGCACCCTTTGCGGCCCAGTTACATACATAAGGCAAATTCAAAGGTCCGTGGGGCGTTGTTGGGCTTGGAGAAGAAATCCGGTGGCTGGTTTATGTCCGGTACAAGAAGTCTGGGCTCGGCCCAGGATTAGAAGCAGTGTACTACTCCCCTCCGTCCCAAAATAGATGATGTTGTTTTGGGTGTTCGTCCATTAAGTTTGGCCTTTAATTTATAGAAAATATGTATAATATTTATATCTCTAAATAATTTTGTTAAAAAACTAGATCTAAAGATCTTTCCGATAATACTAATTATGATACTAATCGATGATATTTATTATTTATAAAAATTGCCGGCATCGATTTCTCGGGAAGCAAAAACGTCATCTATTTTGGGACGAAGGGAGTAAGATCGAGCCGTTACGCTGGGGAAAAAAAATGAACCGTGCACAATTGTACAGTTGGAATAATCTGTGTCAGTTGTCACACTCAAAAACGTACTAGTAGTACTACTCACTCCTTGTTGAAAACAATGCAACTCTTAGCGTAGCATAGCACCGGGTCAAACTGTTCTATTTAACACCAATTTTATGTAAAAATGCACCGGTGTTTATGATGCTTATCTTATTAAATTCGTTATAAAATATATTTAAGCCAAGGTTTTATTTAGCGTGTCGCCAAGAGTAAAACTACTGTATTCGCATCGCTAACATGCCGTCGTCCATTCTCGAGCGCTAGCCGAGCACGTACGGTACGTCGATATCCAGAGTCTTTTTTTTTTCCTTTTGCGACAGTCGATGTCCTCCGGAGTCTGGTACAGCCCGTACGCACCGTCGTCCCCTACAGGATTTTCTGTGCTCCTGCGTGATCGCTGGTCCACCGTCGCCCGTCGGTCCACGGCACGCCAATCCTCCGCCGATCCGGTCCTGATCATGACTCATGAAGGAACGACGGCTGCGGCAATGTGGTCGTGGTCGACGAGACCGGCACGTCTGGACCTGTCTGTCTCGCCCGCCGCTTTGCACCCTTGCCGCCGCGGCACCACCCACGAGAGACGAGACAGCCGTCCCTGCCGGCAGGCGGGCAGAGAGCCGCGCGCGTCTGACAGCGGCCAGCGCCCATCACCTCTGCTTTCACACGCTGCTCGCCGCATGGTCTCGCGGTCGTGCTGCTCTCGCTACCGGCCAACCTCGCGTCATGGACTCATGGCATGGCATGGCCGGAGAGGAGACAAACCTCGTGGCCGGCTTGTTGTGCCCAGCCCAGCGGCGCCCCAGCCCCTGAGGAAAGGGAGGTTTTCTCCGGTGCGGCAGCGAGCCTTGAGCAGGGTTTTCAAAACCGACCGGGCCCGGTAACCGCCGGCCGGCGGTTAATTTAAACTCGCCGGTATAAATCGGTTCCGATTTATACCCGGCGGTTTGAAAATTTTAAATTTGAAATTTGGGGGTGGCACAGGCCAACCGGTTTTAATCGGTTTCCGGCCGGTTAGACCAGGTTTACGCCGGTTATCCAATGATGTCAAAATTTTTCAAATGAAAAATGAAAAATATTTTAAAAAATGCTAGAAATTTTTTTAAAAAATACTTCATGATTTATAGAATCCAATGATGTTAAAATTTTTCAAATTTAAGTGCGTTTAGTATATTTTTGGACCTTCATGATTTAATGGGCCTTAATGGGCCACGGCCTTTTTTTTTTTTTTTTCAAATTTCCAAACGTCTAAATAAATACTAAACGAGCTCAAATTTGAAAAATTTTGACACCATTGGATTCTATAAATCATGAACTATTTTTTAGGAATTTTTTTTTAATTTTTTATTTTTCAAATTCAAATTTCAAATTTGAAAAAAACCCTAGCGGTTTAAACCGCCCGCAGACCGACGAACCGGGCGGCGCCCGGTTAGACCGAAACCGGTCAAACCGGCCGGTTCCCAAACGGTTTTTTTAACCCTGGCCTTGAGGAGCAAGCACCAACCGCGTACGCTACATCATAATACTCCTATGTACTATATCCCTCGATTATTCTCGTCTCATCTCTCATCTGAAAGACCAGAACAGAACAGAAACCGTACTCCCTCCGTTTCAAAAATAAGTGTCGCCAGGTGGGATACGTGCCACAAGTTTGACTTGATTTATAGAAAATATATATAATATTTATATCTTTAAATATTTTTAAAAAAAACTAGACCCAAAGATCTTTCCGATGATACTAATTATGATATTAATCGATGATATTTAATATTTATAAAATTACCGGTATTTGCTTCCGGAAAGCGAAGCGACAGATATTTTGAAACGGGGAGTACGTATTTTTGCACGCCTCGAAAAATCAGGCTTAGCCAGGCTGCTGCCGTACCAGGAGCTGACCCCAAGCTCTCTCTCTCTCTCTTTTCTTTTTCTTTTGTTGCGGCAAAAGTGTACCTCATTCGCATCCCCAACAGAGGAAGGGGATCAAGATCAACAAACATGGAAAAAAACGCGAAAGCGATGGCAAAAGGAGGCATTGCCACAAGCTTCTCTGGGTCTGTTGGACGGCCAGAACAGAAAGCCAGCTGCAATGAACAGGGAGATTCCTTGCATAAAGGCAGATGTGAACCCGCAGACTCTCACTTCTTCACTGCTGCGCTGCTCACCAAACCCGGAACGGCAACGGCAAGTAGCAGCCGCGCCTCCGGTAGTACACTGTACACCCATACAGGCACTGCTCGGAGCGCTGGCCCTGGCCAGTGGCCAGGGAAGGAGTACGTCAGCGGCAGCGCGTCCATACTTGTCCTTCACGCTCACGCACCCCTGGTTCCGGCCACCGCCGGTGACCGCTGAGAGGCTGACGGGGACGGCAGTGCGCGCCGGCCAGGCGGCCAGCCACTAGCACAGTCCGGACGGTCGGCACCGTGGTGGAATCATTGCCGTCCCAAAAGAAAGGCGGCGTCTTTAGAGCCGTGTCCGCGACATGCTGCTTTGTTGTCCCATGCTGGGCCTGCCCGCCGTTCGCGTGCTCCGTTTTCTCACGCCCGGTGGCAACGGTGGTCAAACGGGAAACGCTAAAACTTGGGGCTAGCAGCAGTACTAGACACTAGTACCAGCACCAGCAATTCAGCATTCTTCGCTACGACGACCTCCACGGCGGCAAAGCGCATTGGCAGCTTCTTGGCACTACAGCGATGCGATGCAGAGGTGCTCAATACCTGAACAATTTCCAACACGGCATTAGTTTTTTTTTTAAATGATGAAAGGCATTAGAAATTCAGAAGGCTGGTAGTAGTAGGAGGTGAGCGGACCGGAGAGAAACAACGGACTCGCGGAAGTGGGCGCCAACCCCAGTTCAAACCTGGAGTGGGGAGGAAGCTGCTCTGGCCTGAGCTGAGCAGTGAGCAGTGAACACAATCATATCGTGCCCATCCGTCACCGTCGCCAGGCCTCCTCGGCCGACTGCCTACCGCTCTGTCCGTCCACACCCACCAATTCGCATCTCCTTTTCAAAAAAAAAAAAAAAAAAAAAAAAAAAAAAAAAAAAAAAAAAAAAAAAAAAAAAAAAAAAAAAAAAAAAAAAAAAAAAAAAAAGAACATCTGCCACCGTCAGTCTATACCCACAGTTTAATACATCATGATTCATGAATCTTTGCACGTAGTAGCTTGTTATGAGTTGACAAAGGTACCGATAGTTTGGAGCGGGAACATACTACTAGTACTATCGGTTCCGGAGAGATCTTCAGGTCTCTGCTTCTTTAATCATGCATGTCAGAGGGCCCTTGGTAATCAAGTATTCAAGAATGTTTGCATCCAAATTTATACACCTATTTATCTCTTTGAATCCCTTAAACAAACAAACATTCTACAATAAAAAAAGGGGCCCCTAAAAAATACGTGTCCTGTACGTGCTACGGTGGGGATAGATTACGTTGGACCATAAATGTAAGTGCTACCTCATCCTGGTCATTTGTCATCAGACTTATTCATGAGCTATTCGAACAAGTATTTTTTTTCACTCACAACAAATCGATTAGTTTGTCTTAGAGCATCTCCAATGGTTTTGCATATTTTATTTGCAAAATTGGGAGTTTGCCAAGTCTCTGAATATGGCAAAAGTCCAAAGAATCAATCCCCAACGGTTTTGCATTATCATTTGGCAAAAAAAAAAAAAATTCTGGGCGGGGGCGGAGCCCGCGCTGGAGGGAAATAGCGTGATCATCGGGAATGCCAAGCGTGGACGAGGTGTGCATATATGCAAGTCATTCCCTACTTTTTACCAAGTTAACAAAAATGCAAAGCCCATTTGCAAAACCGTTGGATAGATGTTTTTTAAATTTTTTACAAAAACAAGAATGCAAAACTCATTTGCAAAACCATTGGAGATGCTTTTATCAGCCGACTTATATGACGAGCCGAACAATCTATGTATAAGTCAATTTGACTCGTAATAATGAATCATTTGTCCAAAACAGCGCAAATTAAAGGGAAGAGTACGTACAAGCTAAATCGAAACCTTTTCTGGGAATAATAAACTACGACGGGACAAACGGAGAACACTAATACATGGAAAAGAACACCAGCATGATTAGGGTGGCACAATCGACAACGAACAAAGGAGCCCATGCGTTTGTCCTGTTCCATTATCTTCTTGATGAGATAACGGGCTTCCCCCGCTTATAAAAAGTTCTTTTGAAGTTTAAACCGTCTGGTTCTAGTTCTAGAGTAGTACTCTATATACGTACTCCCTTCGTCCCTTTTTATTTGTCGCTTCGCTTCCCGAGATACAAATACCGGTAATTTTAATAAATAATAAATATCATCGATTAGTATCATAATTAATATCATCGGAAAGATCTTTGGATCTAGTTTTTTAACAAAATTATTTAGAGATATAAATATTGTACGTATTTTCTATAAATCAAGTCAAACTTGTGGCACGCATCCCGTGACGACAAATAAAAAGAGACGGAGGGAGTATGACTGTTTCTAATCACCGGATTAGCGCGATTGTGCAGCAGTTTTGTGAGGATGGGTTGGCCGGGCCCGCAGGGGAGGCGGCATCGAATAAAGCTGAAACGCATATGCGGCCCACTCTCCAAACTGTCTGAGTTCCTCTCTGTAAATTGGAGTACGTGTGTTGAAATATAAAAAACTGAATTTAAATCCAAAGCTGCGCTGTTCGTGCCATGATCACTGTCGCGCCTCCCGATCGTCCGCCGGTGAGGTTACCGTCACCTCACCTCCATTTTCTGGCTTGTTTTTGCTTTTCTTTCTTCTCGTCTCTTGTCCAGCTGGACTGCGGCCGCTGCTCGCCTCATTGTTAGTACTAGAGCTACACTATCATGGTGGATATGGTGCTACTGATAGCTGGTTTTTTTATTGCAAAAGCCTCAACTTTAGCCTTCAAGAAATCAGATAGGAGAACCTTTTGAGATGCTTCCCATTGCCTTGTTGTGAACATTTCACTAGATCTAAACACTTCCAGTGACTATTGTTTGCTAATATTGAGAATTCAGTGCCCTTGCATATCCTTTTTTTTTTGTGATGTATTAGTATCAATCTCAATCCATTAATATTTAAGTGGAATATACTACTTAGTTTAATTTTCACCTCAATCCACTATGATATATATGTGGATCAAAGTAGATATTATAGATACGTATATGTCCAAACAAGCTCTAACCTAGTTGGATACCGGATGACTGTACTATAGTTCACACAAATGAAACACGTGGAGATCATGATTCCTATTTTTACGCTTGGATTATCAGAACATCCAAATTCAATAGCTATGCCTTATTATTGTATATATCTAGTCTAGTTAACAAAGCATGAAATTAAAAGCATGACACCATTAATCTCCTGCACTTTTTGGCTCTGTAGAACTCTGCTACACATCATCTTTTGACTAGTGCAAAAGATCCAGTTTTTTCTTTTCTTTCTTACTTTTTGTTTTACAATAAGAAAATGACAAGTGCACACAGGGGCAATCAACGGTAAGTCACCGGTAGGTGATCCGCCGCCTCCCACCCTCACTGGCTGCATCCGGGCCCCACGTCTCACGATACACCAAGCCTACCAGTCTACCACGCCACTTCCAGTTCCACACGATCAGCGATATAATAAAACCAAAAAATATTCGTAAATTGCAATTAGACAACATTAATCAGAAATAAAGCGCACCGTCATTTTCCATCTCCCACTTTTCTCTTTACCCCTTCCTGTCTCCCCACTGCGCTGCGTGTCCCCTCCCCTCTCGCCGAGCCATTCGATTCCTCTCCTCTCCGCTCCCCCAACCGAATCGCCGCCATTTCGCCGGTTCCGGCCGCCGCCTAGGGTTTCGGTGCCAGCGCAGTCGGAGGGTTGCGCCTGTGGGTCGCGTTCCCAGTGTCGCGCGCGGCGGCCGAAGGTGGAGGGAGGGGCGGTTCTGCTGAGAGGAGGTGGAGGTAGTGGTGGTTGTGGTCCCGGTAGCTGCGGAGCGCGGTCTCCAGGGTCTTTCAGATGCTGCGGCGGCCTTTGAGGAAGTAGTGTGGCCCGTGTGTAGCGAATAAGTGGCAGCGGCGGCGACGGCGGCGGGACTGGCGGAGGCAGCCATGTTTTTCAGCAGGCTCGATGACTCGCCCATGTTCAGAAAACAGGTGAGGGTTCGAGCCGGATCTTGGTTCCTGCTGTCTGTGGATCCTGCGCAGCTGTTGGGATGTTGATCTCGGCCTCTCGGGCGGGTGGGAGAGACAAATGTTTCAGCTTTGTGTGCAATGCTTGGCTCCGGTGGCTCCCGGATTGGGCTGCGGGTGGCTTCATGGATCTACCGTTGGTTATGGGTTGTGCTGATGGTGAATGAGTGTGGAGACTCCTGATCCCTTTTGGTGTAACTTCGTCTCGAATCAATTTTGCACTAATAGTGCTGGAGCTTCAGGTTTAAGGCTTCCTTTTAACCGTCTCGTGGCCTGTCTGATGTTTTCACAGGTGCACTTTGTGTTGTTGGACTGTACTGATACATACAAACGCGTGTCAAAGTTTGGCCCTTTGCCATGTTTCTTCTTTTGCCAATTCTCTATGATCTAGTATTTTGGTTGCTATATTCTTTTGACAACTTATTTGGTTTCTTGATGAAAAACTGTTAGCATAGCTTGCCTGTCAATGCGTAAATTTGGCATACATTGTGATAGTTTAGTGTACATTTTTGGAAATGTTGGATTCATTTGTGGGCTGTGGGTTCTGGAATGTATGCTTTAGTTTTTGTCATAATTTGGATAAAAAATGCAAAGACTCTGAGGAATCATAAATTATTTGTTATTTGGCCAAAGTAGATGTCTTTAATTTTATTCATAACTTGTTCAATTTCTGTGTGAAACATAGTATACATTTGGTGAGGCTAACCTAACCATTGTATCGCATTTGGGGATATTGTAGTAACACTGCTAAACTTGTATTCCTTGCTTCAATTGATTCGGCCAAAGAACTTTCTTTCTTTGGTCCGTGAATGCTGCTTAACTTGTTCCTTGCATTAATAGATGCAATCACTTGAAGAAGGGGCTGACTTGCTAAGAGAGAGATGTTTAAAGTTTCACAAAGGTTGTCGAAAATACACGTAAGTGATAATGTGTCATTTATGTAGCATATTGGGCTTACCAAACCTGAAATTTCCGTCTTTGATTTGGGTAAATTTTGTTATCAGATTACTTGGGTTGGGTTTTAATTCGGGGTTTCTCTAGCCTCTCTAATTTCTACTTTTGTTTCAGGGAAGGACTAGGGGAAGCATATGATGGAGATATTGCATTCGCAAGTTCACTTGAAACTTTTGGAGGGGGTCATAATGATCCGATCAGTGTTGCATTTGGAGGTTAGTAATGTGGTTCTCGTTTAATTATATGTATTCAACTTCAATTTTTTATATGAGCTTGGTAAATTTCTCCTGTTTTCATGTTTTGCTCTTTTGCTTTCCTAATTTGTTGGTTCTCTTGTACATTACAACGATTACCTCTTTTGCAGGGCCTGTAATGACCAAATTTACAATTGCTTTGAGAGAAATTGGAACATACAAGGAAGTATTGCGCTCCCAGGTAGAGCATCAGTATGTACATTACTATGGTAGTGCTTTTCATCAAGAATAATTTTGTCGACCACCAGTCTTTAAGATACCATAACTTGGCTATGGCTAATCTACTCACTCTACAGTATTTCATTTTAATGTTATTTTGACAATGACATGGTTGAATATATCCCTGTGGTTGTATTGAAATCATATCCCCCCGTGCGTTCAACACCAGGGGAGGAACTAATCCCATTTTGTTAGGTATTACAAACCTGCAATTACACTTTGACCTTATGTGGTATAACTGCTGTTGTATTGTTGTGATAGGTTGAGCATATGCTGAATGACAAGCTGCTCCAGTTTGTGGAGATTGATTTACATGAAATGAAGGTATCGGCATCGTTTTCTATAAAACTTTGAATCTGTAGAATTCACACTTGAAATTTTATATGGTGTTAATTTGAATATTTGAAAACATTTGCACAGGATGCTAGGAAACGTTTCGACAAGGCTACCCTTCTTTATGACCAGGTAATCCTTCAACGCTATTCACATGGCTGTACAAGTAGATTCAAAATCTTGTATAATAGCTTATTATGGTAGAAATGATATATTCTTCTATTCTATTTACCTGTGAACCTAATAGCCAGTTTGCTTAGGTGTTATTTTTCTTTTTTTTTTCCCGGCCACAGAATTATGATTGATAGCAAATTGTACTAGTAAGTTGTCTAGGATGAAGAGTCTGTGTTTTGTCTCACGGGGCTAATTTTGCGACTCTGTAGCACTGAGTTTGTAGCTTTGTTTTCTTTTTGAGACGTACCATCATGCTTCACATGTCAGTTGGTGGCACATTTTATACAAAGCTTAAAGCTTAAGTTTGTTTTTAGAAGGCTTGTTTCTGACTTCCACTTGTTTTTGTTTTCTTAAACAGGCTCGTGAAAAGTATTTATCCTTGAAGAAAGGTACAAGGACTGATGTAGCAAATGCAGTAGAGGATGTAAGTTTACTTTGACCTTATTGAGTGTCTTTCCAAACTTCAACGATAAGGTTACTTGCTGCCACTAAATTGCTTGTGAAATACTCAGGAGCTTCACAGTGCCAGATCTTCATTTGAGCAAGCTCGTTTCAATCTGGTACATACCCACTGTTCAAGATTCCTTATTTACATAGCTGGAATGCCTTTGTCTTATCTGTATTTATATTCAGGTGACTGCACTTTCAAATATTGAGGCTAAGAAAAGGTTTGAATTTTTGGAGGCTGTTAGTGGGACAATGGATGCTCATCTTCGTTATTTCAAACAAGTATATACTTGCCATTATTTTCATATTGACATTTCTAGGATATGTACAAATGTGATTCAAACTTCCTCTGTTGCTATTTCTTCAGGGATATGAACTACTACATCAGATGGAACCGTATATCAATCAAGTAACTCTCTTACCCACATTTCTTACTGAATGGCGATCACCTTATATCTTTTGTTTTATAATGGTTTTGTGAATTGCAATGCATCGACTCGGTTATTGAATTTTGCAATTACAGACATAACCCCCTCCCCTTTCCATTTTCTGAATCTGACAAAGTTTGCTTACATCATGCTCTCTCTCTCTCTCTTTCTTCTTGCAGGTTCTTGCTTTTGCACAGCAATCAAGAGAAAGGTCTAACTATGAGCAAGCTGCTCTTCTTGAGAGGATGCAAGACTTCAAACGGCAAATTGATCGTGAAAGTCGGTGGTCACCAAATGGAGTGAATGATTCCCCTAACGGTGATGGAATACAAACAATTGGTAGAAGTTCGCATAAGATGATTGAGGAAGCAATGCAGTCAGCTTCAAAGGGCAAGGTAACTGGATACTGGAACTATCCGAAGACAATATCCATGCATGCATGACTGTGTAATTTCATCAAAGAAGATATATGTTTTATACTGAAAAGTAAGCAACTATTTTCAGGTTCAGACCATTCGTCAAGGCTATCTCTCTAAGAGATCTTCAAACTTGAGAGGTGATTGGAAAAGGAGGTTCTTTGTCCTCGACAGTCGAGGAATGTTATACTATTATCGCAAGCAGAACAGTAGACCATCTGTAAGCATTCTCACAACACTTTACAATACTCGATCACACTCAATTAGTGTTTCAGTTAATATTATCTCATCATTTTTGTCCCAATTTTGATTTTGTAGAGTGGTTATTCTAACCAAAGAACTAGCATTCCCTCAGAACATGGTTCTGGGTTGCTCGGCAGATGGTTCTCTTCTCATTATCATGGAGGCGTGCATGATGAGAAATCGGTTGCACGCCATACTGTAAACTTGCTAACATCGACCATTAAAGTTGATGCAGACCAATCTGATCTGCGATTCTGCTTCAGAATAATTTCTCCCACAAAGAACTATACATTGCAGGTATGAAGCTTAAATGCCATATTTTGATATCTTTTTTTTCTTTAGACAGAACAATGTCATATGAAGCTGTTCAATAGCCATAGTTGTTATATTGATTTGATGTGCACTGGAAATTGTGCAGGCAGAGAGTGCAATGGATCAGATGGATTGGATTGAAAAAATTACTGGCGTCATTGCTTCTTTGTTGAGCTCCCAATCCCCTGAACGAGTAAGTGATGAGTAGTGAACATTGAATCATTGAATTATTTACATATAGAATTAGATTTATGTGACATCTGTATTTTGTTTGCAGCGTCTTCTACTGAGTCCTAAGGGCAACAGCCATCATCGAACTGCCAGCTCTAGCAGTTCATTCAGTAGCTCAACAGAACTTGAACATTCAATAAGTGAAGATTTTATGCTGGAAAAGAACTCAGGAAGTGGTTATTTTGAGCATTCTGCAAGAGCTGCACAGCATCACCGAACAAGCATGATGAAACCTGACAAGCCAATTGACTTGCTTAGGAAGGTGGCTGGCAATAATAGCTGTGCTGATTGTGGTGCTTCAGAGCCTGATTGGGCATCCCTGAACCTTGGAGTTCTTTTATGCATAGAGTGTTCTGGGGTACACAGAAATATGGGTGTGCATATATCTAAGGTAAACAAGAAGCCTTGTCTGGAATTTACATGAACAAAAGTTTGATCGCATAACTGTAGAATTTAGATATATTGTTCTGCAATTAGAATTTGTTGGAGTCTTGGATGATACTTGTGTATCTGTTGCAGTATAGTGACTATTATACTTGAATTTGGCATATTTCATTGAAGTCATCATTGATGTGACCAATGGACTGAAATTTACATTGTATTGGCAGGTAAGATCCCTGACGCTTGATGTCAGGGTTTGGGAGCCATCTGTAATCAATCTCTTTCAGTCAATAGGCAACACATTTGCCAATACTGTCTGGGAAGAAATGTTACCTTCGTCAGGCTGTGCTGACCATGGTGATATTTCAAGGTAGCATTACAAGTCTTATGAGTTTGCTAACATTACAAAACTGTAGAATTTATCCTCCTTTTATTATTGCCATAACTTGCAAGTTCTACTTTATACAGGGCTGATGGATTAGAAAACGTGTCGCATGGCTTTGTGCCCAGCAAACCTAAACAATCAGATTCTATTGCAGTGAAGGAGAAATTTATTCATGCCAAGGTACTTCATAGTTCTTTTGTTAGTACTGTTCATTCTAAATTTTCAACAAAGAGTTATTATATCACTGATCAGCAATACTGCGAATTTATACATATTAACTATTAAGTGATGTTACATGAGCAGCATCTACAGGTTACATCTGTTGTTTAGGAAATGTCAATGAAAGTGCATTGTACTGACCATAACTTTTAATGCATCACTGTATTTTTCTGAAAAAGAAGGAAGTTGAGAGATTTTTTGGTAACTTTCTAAAACATAATTAATTGGTGATTATTCTTCTCTTGATTATTTCAGTATGCTGAAAAGGATTTTGTGCGGAAACATAACCTGGATGAGATTCAGCTAGCAGAACAGATGTGGGATAATGTAAGTTCAAACAACAAGAAGGGAGTCTACAGTTTGATTGTGAGGTCAAATGCTGATGTAAATTTTTCTTATGGTCATACATCATTTAATTCGGCTTTGACTCTGGGAAAAGCTCTCCTTCTACAAGAGCAATCAACTTCTCCATCTAATGGAAGTTCTAGATGTTTTGACCGCAATCCACTTGAGAAGGGTTGTACTGGAGATTCTGGTTCTCCTGCTAGCACAAGTGCCCGTATAAATGGATTGGATGATTATGTTGAAGGATTATCTTTGCTTCATCTAGCATGCCGCGTTGCAGACCTGGGCATGGTTGAACTACTCTTGCAGTACGGTGCAAATGTAAATTCTACAGATTCAAGAGGGCGGACACCACTTCATCACAGCATCGTGAAAGGGAGACATGTGTACGCCAAGCTACTGCTTTCCAGGTATGCAGAAGTTATCATGCTGGTTGTAGCTCAACAGCAAATTTGGGAAGTCCAGGAAACTACAGAGATGAGGAGTTTATAATTTACCTTCTCACTTTCCCTGCAGGGGTGCTGATCCTCAAGCCATGGACCAAGATGGTAGAACAGCGTTACAGTATGCAATCGACAGCGGAACCATAGAGGACGAAGAGATCCTTGTTTTGTTAGAGGACTCAAGTAGATAAGTATGTAGGTAGTCAAGTCTCGAGTTCCTGAGGTATCGTGTGCCTTTGTGACTGCCTACCTGGTACAGGGGCCGAGGGTACCTTGAGAACCTTGCTGATGTTCTCAGTTTGTGGCAAGAGGAAGTTATAGTTTTCTAGGGCTATCTGCGGTTTTGGTCGCGCTTAGGTTGAAGTGGCCTGTTTGTCGTGGATGCAGTTTGCGAGTTGTTTTGCTTTTGTTTGCAGATGTTGCAGTGTACATTGGGAAGTGGCTGCCATTGTTGTGATAGATGTACATATACGATGTCTGATAACAAGTAATTTATGCAAGAGTTAGATTGGTGAAAATGCGTCTGTCAATCTTGCCTGTCTTGATCGATCAGATTATCAGATACAAAAAGTAACTGTACAGCACGAACCACTGATCCTGATGTTTCTACTACGCTGTTGTAGCTGTACATGTCGCCGACGGCGAAGTTGATCTGATTAGCAAGATGCTTGGTGCAGCTTTTTTGCCTCGTACTGCTGGCATTGTCTGCAGAGTCAGGTTGAACAAACTCGTCACCTCAGCACGAATGAGCGAGCGGATGCAGAGTCAGTCAGGCTTTTGCTCAAGCTTTTCAGGCAGTGCCTGTTGCTGTTGGTGACGAGTGACAGCAGAGTTTGGGGATGCTCTGGCATGGCATGGCTGCATCAGATCAGATCTCAATCTCGTCACCCCCCGAGAACGCGTCGTCCATGCCCAATCGCCGATCAGGGCGTCGATGCGTCGATGCCCGGAGGAAACAACGAGGGGCCCGTCGTTCTCGTTCAGTCGCCGTCTGGCCTCTGGGGCTACGTGCGTGCAGTGCAGGTGCGCTAGTGCAGGCATCAGGCATGCCGCATGCGCCGACCCCCCGAGCAGCAGCAGGGTCTTGGAAGGATGCGATGCGAGAACGTACGTGTACGAGGCTACGAGCATGGCGTACGAGAAGACGCTGAATCGCCAAACCGTACGCGTGGCTAGTCCAATGGTACCGCCGGAGGGTGTTGACAACATGGCGTGGGAAGCCCCAGAGTCTAACGTAGGAGCATTTTCGTAGCCACTCGCCTTGCCTGAAAACAGGAAACTTGTTGTCGTTTCCTTGGGAGTGCTACTTTACTAGTAATGCATGATTTTTTTTTTGACAAAATTGTTGCCATTAGATTTCATACTAAAAATACATAGTCATGATTGTAGTTTTAAGTATATATAGCAAATAAATCAAAACAAGCCCTTGTCCTAACTGAATGAAATACACATTGTAATTGTAAAACAAAAGGAGATGGAATATTATTATAAGCTAGTAAACATGTCCGTCAATTGCAACCGAACCTAATGCATAGACATAGGATCATCGAGGAATGTGAGTTTTTCTAACTCGTAGGAAGTATGGGTTCTAGCGCCTTGTTTAGTTCCTCTCCAAATTCTAGAATTTTTCACTCTCTCTCTTCACCACATTAACTGGGGCTGTACTCATCTGGAGCATCGGCTCTATCGACCGAGGCCGCTAGTCAAGAAAACGGTGGAAGCATTTAGATAGGAGTAATACTGTTTTTTATTTTAAATTTATTTTATATGTAATTTGAGGATGTACATGATACATGTCAAATTTTGTGTAACTATCTGGTTCCTTCCTAAAAAATATAAATTATATTTAAATGACTTTCCAGGACAGCGGACTATGTACCTTAGTGAGCATAGAAATACTGAGTCCAACGAACCGTACGTACGTGTACAAGCGAGAAGAAGAGATACGTAGTAATATACATACACTGATACACAGCAGCGTCACAGGTCAAATTTCTGCAAGTGCAGCGTGCAATTAACCAAGAGTATATGTACCGGTGGTACATGAATTGAATGGCTACGTGGGAATTTGAAGGTCTAAAAGCCTACGGACCCGGCCGGACGAGCAACTTCTCTAGCTCTCGCTCGTCAGTACGGTATATATAGGACGGTGAAATAAATCGATCCATCCAAATATCAAACGATGCGCACGCACGCCTTTCGCTATGTTATTTTGTTCATACATAGTCACATACTCCGACGTCCGACCCGTCCGACCCTATATATATTGCAGGTCACAATTAATAGTATATATATAACCTAGTGATGGCTTGACGAACACACATGTGCTACCAGTACCAGATGTGTATAGAGACAGATTTCTATATTGTCGGATTTCTACATTTTTCTTGGCTCCCTGGATTTGATACTTCCCATTCCAAATTATAATAAGTCATTTTAAGAATTTTGTAGAGTCAAAACATCTTAAATTTAACAGTAACATATCAGCACCAATAGACTGTAGCACTGGCAGTATATTCGGCATGCATGTGAGTATATTTTATTAGTTGTTTTTAATTATAGGCTCTGACAATTGAAACATGTTAAAAATTATAAATTTTTAAAATCCTCACAATAATCAGAAACATTTAAATTTTAATTTAGTAGACTCTAATCATCATCATTAACAATAGCTTTTGGAGTATGTCATATCAACATTGGTAGTTTAATTAAGCGCTTTATGTTTTATAAAATAACACACATACAAATCTTCGATATAGAAAATTCAACATCTTAAGTGCCTTGGGTCCAAGGCTTTAAAATATTGGTAAGAAAAAATTTTGGTCTCAGCGATAAATACGAAATTGCAGAAATACTAGATCAAATTTAAATAAAATTCAAATTATTTTAAAAAATTGGAATCATTTCACTTGAAAAACTCTCTAATCCACCATCCATCGCAAATTTATATAAAATCAACAAAATAACACAATATATCACCGAAGTAGAGCAACAGTAATATAGTGGGTTGACAGTGGCCGTGTGAACGATGAGAAAATTAAATAAATCTGAAGAAAATTAGATATTTTACAAGGCTAGAGGATGTGGAGGATCATATATGGCTGACAGTGGGTGAGCTGCGCCTAGTGACATCGAATATGTGGATGAGAAAATTAAATAAATCTAAAGAAATTTAGAGCTTTAATAAGGCTAGAGGATATGGAGGATCATTTTAGTATGGTTTTTGTAATTTCAAAGTGAAAGATGAATTTAACCGAAAAATTCCGATCGATACAAAATTTTTTCGGATCCAAAAAGGCAATATTTCCAAAATTGTAAACCCACTCAAGCTGAAAAGATTTTTTTAACAAAAAAAAAGTATAAACTCTGAATAAAAGATGCAATAAAAAACTAGAGTTTTAACTTAACATGTGGATATAAAATTTCAACGACTAACAAGATCAAGAGATTAAAGCTAATATGTAGATTCATGATTTCATATCGAAAAGCGATGAAACACGTGCTTATATAACTAGGTCAGCTCAGTTATATATATCATGTTAGAAAAAGGAGAAATCCTAGCAATTCTAACCACATATATTCTTATCAACGTGCTAGAAAAAAATAAAAACCTTAGATTTTTCATAAAAATGAGAAAATATATATGCTTGACCCCTTATGCTAACGTCGTACACTTAAAGAGTACGCCTACGAAGTTAAATTTGTTATTTTTCATAACATACAAAGGCGAAGTTCATTAATGAATATATAATAAGCAAAAGAGCTTCCACTTAATTTAAGAACAAAAAAATCTGTGTCAACTAACAAGACTAATTGTAAATTAAAGTCTAAATTTGGACTACTGTGAGAAAATGCATATATATAGTGGAAACTATGCAAATAGACTCATCATGTCAAACTGTCGTCAACAATCGCAACCCAAAATACAATACCTATTTGTCTTTTGGGTATCGCTACAGATAAAAGGTTTGATATCTATTTTTGATCTTCTCCAACAATAAAACCTAAAAGATAACATTTTTAGCAAAATATACCTCCAGGAGCGAGGATACTCAGATTTGGATTATGTTCTCTAGATACCTAAAATGCGTCTTCTATATAGGTAGTATGTTGGAGGCAGCCTCATCCATCACGCCTAGCTGATTTCATTCGTGCCTTCTTAAGATCAGTTTGAAAAGTATTTTCTTAGCTAATGTAAGAGCGATGAATAATGGAAGTCGTTTTTTTTTTAAAAAAAAAGCAAGGCGGATATATAATAGATCTAAAGATGATGATGACGCTGATGCAAATGCATGCTTGTGCAAGTCCACAGTTACCATTTTGTTTTCCCGTTGTAAAGCAGAAGAAGTCGAGTATAACATGTACCGCCTGCGAAAGCATCTATACAGTAAATACACTGCTTCCTATCTGAGCTACACGTACGCATATGTGTACGTGGGTACGGCACGTTGGCAGAATTCAGGGAAACGTGGGGGCACGTTGTACGTACGTACGTCAGTACGTGCAGGGAGAAGATCGTCGATCGGTCCTCAAACCTTCAGAGAGTATAGAGCATATTTCCAGTAATTGATGACCTAGCTAGCTACACACATCCACCTATAAAAACATTACAATCCACAGTACAGTATAGTACAGTACAATACATGAGATCAGCTAATTCGCAGAAAGCCAGAAACCATGTACTACGCAGTTCTTGTATTCAGGGTTGAGGCTCAAAATTAAAAAGAACCAATACCGATGGCAAAGGGCGCGCTCTACTCTGATCGATCGAGCAGCTAGCCTAGCTACTAGCTACGGCTACGTACGACAATCGTCAGATCGAGAACCGGATCTGCAAAGGTGCCCATGCATTGCATGCTGAAGAAACAAGAAGGGGCCGACCAGCCGGGCTACCTTTTGCAGCAGCAGTGCATGCAGCTAGCTAGCGCCCAACAGCAGCGATCCATATGCGTTTGTGTTCATCGATCGACCATGGCCCTTAGCTTTTGCTCTCAGCATATCCCTGCTGATTCCTGAACACTCTGGTTAAGCTAGAACACACGTACGATAGGTAGCTAGGTTTCTCGAGGCAATGACACAAACATCACTACAAGCCGACGATGCCGTCCTCGTCCTCTGCCGGAACAAGGGACAGGGACAGGAACAACAGGGAGGAAGGATGCAGCAGCAAGAAGCAATGTGGAGTGATCACTGTCCACTGATCACTGATCAGCGTTGCGGCTCTGCTTGCATTCAGCTAAGTTTGACCGCTTGAGAGGGAGGATAGGAGTGGAGTGATCACTGATCACTGTCTATTGTCTTGGTCACCCCTCACCCGGACAAGAAGCAATGTGTTCACGTGGATCAGGAGTTCAGAACATGGATGCACAAGTAGTACTGCTCCTTATACAAGCAGAAAACCAAACAAGTCCATACGTACAATTTTTGTGTGTTCACGTGGACCTGCTACTCGATCGTGACTGCGCAAGAAAATGACTGCGCAAGAACATATATATATATCTTTAAATCAAATGGGGAAAACATATACTAGTATATATCTCTACATATACTTAAATAATGAAAAGATAAAGCCCGTCTGCCAGGAACGAAGATCTTTTAATTAGTTGCCACCAACTCTGAATCTCTGATGGTTACTACTAAAGCGTGATGGTATCTTTACTAGCTGTCATGGTGCCACTGATGGTATCTTTTTTACATGCAGTTAATGACGCAGCTACTTTGTAGGTGATGTTGCGGGCAGAGGGGCGGGCCTGAAGAAGCTCAGAAACCAGAAACTGCGCATGCAACCCATGTCGTCAATCACATTTGAGTTTTCCATTATGACGACCCAGGACCAGCACCAGTGCAGGTAAATTTGATTTACTTGTATCCTCAACTTCCACAAAATCTCATAACCTTCTGTTGCTACGCATCAGAAGAATGCTTAAAAATTAGCCTGCATATAGTAAAGTACTACTAGTTCACAAACAAACTTAGCCTGTTCATACTTCAACAGATTACTGATACGCCAACTAGAGATTTTTCTCTCTAATATCAGATAGGACTAGAGATACAACCGAGATTTACAAAGGTAAAGCATTGTCTGGCCTACAGGAATTCCAAGACGACGAGCTAAGAAATGTACTATGATCAAATGATCTTCTAAACAGCCGTTTAGCCTTTTTAAACACCGTGTAAACACTACACACATCGTTTTTTTTAATCGATCGTTTATCCTGTTTAATTACCACGAACGGCTCCTAGACCGGATGTCGATGGTTAGGATGTCCAAGTAGCACCCTCGTGTGCTAGGTTCGATGCTGCACTGGCGCGTTCGTTCACCAGCCAGAGGTAAAAAAATTCCTGTGTTCCCAAGCATAGATCTAAAGCCTATTCACAGAACGATAGTGTCACTATGTGAGGACAGAGCATGGAGTTTCAGGGTTTTTCCACCCTACGTGAATGATCTCCTACCTTAAACATAATGCTTGGGGGATGTCTCCCTAAGACTAAGTTTTTTTTATCCTGTTTAATTAGCAGTTTATTTTCAGTCCTTAAAAACATTGCCAACCATACTAGCGAACTCTCCAGATGCTCTCCATGCTCTGAGATTCTGTACGTAAAAAGATTGCAAAAGTGGGGTACGCAAAAGGTTTTTACATACTCAACTTGACTGTCAAATAATAGCACTCAAAAAGAAAAAAAAACTTGTGCACAAAATAGGAATTAGAAAAAGGGATCAGGCCCTACCCACATGACCATATCAATAAGCCGAACTGCTGATTGACATTTCTTGATTGTTTCATCCTATTACAACAAGGGACACCGGGGCCTTGCTTACCACTGCCAATATCCATTAATAGAGAAGTAATGATTTGGTCTTATCATCTCCCTCTCCCATTCGTCTCCCCTCTCCAGCTGCTTCTGTATATAAACCAATGGCAGGTCACCATTGAACCCCCATCTTTGTTGCTTCCGAACTCCTCCAAGCCAAGAAAACTACACTGAAAAGCAGTAGGATAGCATACCACAAAGGTGCTGCTTGACAAATGGCAAGCTTCCCACACCTCACGCAGATGGAGCATGGCCTAGGAGCCGGTGCCTCCCATGGCACGCCGAGCATCTTGTTCTGCCATGGCGCAGCCACGGCAGATTCAGTCTCGCTGGAGACCTCATCTGGTGTTCTCGACACCTCCCACCAAGGCACTGCTTCTGAGGACAAGAAGATCAGGAAGCCCAGGGAAGATAGTGCCAGCTTCAGCTCTACTCACTCCAAGGTAGTTTTAGTTTACCACAAGATTACTAGTGCCTGTAAGAATTAATAGAATAATGTTTCATGACTTCAGCATTCTCGAAAAAAAAAAAGTTTCAAGAAGAGAAGATTACATCAACTGTAATCTTCTCTTTTAAAACTGTAAAACAGAATCCGTTGGCTCTCATGAAACACTAGCACAACGTTTGATCATAAATTTTAGAAGAGAAGATTACAGTTCTTGATAGAGATTAGTTTCATGACATGTGATGACTCACAGTTTACTGATGATCTTGTGTGGTTGAACAAGCAGGACTCAAACTCAAAGGAAAGCACCAAAAAGAGGGCAGGAAAGAGAAACAGAAGCAGCAAGGAGGTAGATGAGGAGGAGCCCAAGGGGTACATACATGTCAGGGCAAGGAGAGGGCAAGCAACAGACAGCCACAGCCTTGCAGAGAGGGTACTGTGCACCATTGCCTGCGTATTTTCACCGCCATCTGCTGCAGGGGCGGAGCCGGGCCCTTTTGTTGGGGTCAGCTGACCCCGACGATTTTCATAAGTTCAGTAGAAAATTACTGCTACTAGCTGTAGTTCTATAGTGTAGACCCTAGCTCATAAGGTCAATGACCCCGATGAAGTATTTTGCTGGCTTCGCTACTGATCTGCTGCTATTGACTCGTGTAGATTTATTACCATGGTTGTTTGGGCCTCCTTTTGCTAATCTGTCCTGCCATTTCCTCCAGGTGAGGAGGGAGAGAATCAGTGAGAGGATGAGGGTGCTGCAGGCTCTGGTCCCTGGTTGTGATAAGGTAGCAATCTTTTATGTATGGCACTAAAAAAATTTTATAAACCGGACAAATAAATTGCTCTCTTACTTCTAAAATTTTTTTTGCTTTCTGCGTCTTAATATGCATGGCACTAAATTTCGAAGGTTTTTTTCTTCTAATGTAGGTCACTGGAAAAGCCCTCATTTTGGATGAGATAATCAATTATGTGCAGTCCTTGCAGAACCAAGTTGAGGTGATACATATGGCAAATAAATATATAAATAAATAAATAACCATATTAGATGATACATGTTGAGACCTTTTTTTTTTTAATTAGAAAGATGTAACTAAGTGGAAAGCCCACTTGCTTCTTGGTTGCGTTGCAGTTCCTTTCCATGAGGATTGCTTCCCTGAGCCCTGTGCTGTACGGTTTTGGCATGGACAGCGATGCTTTCACTGACCATACTCACGTATGCAACATCTCACAATCTCTGCGCGCCCTTTGTCTTTTCCATCCCGGCATCCCCTCTTGTCATGGTGCTCACAAACCACAAACTTCCAATTCACGTGTTTCAGAAAATCGAGGGAATGCTCCACCATGAGGCGCTTGCAATGCCTAGCTCTATCCTCAACAGACCTCCATCTGAAGCTCTCATGGACACGCACACCTCCACCTCCTCCCCATCCTACGAGGTCCACGGCGATGGTGGCACCAGCATCTCTTTCCCTCAGGTTTGCCTTCTGTTCGTTGCATGCCCTCTACCACATGATCATTCAGGATTCATCAGCTCCAAAGTATCGATCGTGATCTCAGCTTAGCCTGAAGCCTGATCTGTCTGCATAATATCTTACAGGACAATGGCAGCTACATGATGGTGCAAACAGTAGGTGAGCCAAGGGAAGAGCTGTTCAATCAAGTGGTTTTCAGTAACCACATGTGCTCTTTCCAGTAGAGAGAAAGCGAGGATGAAGGCAAGTGAAAGGACGACAGGTAATGCAGCAAAATTCGGTGGAGCCATGTTTGTGTTTTTAGTAACTGCTACTAGTATGTGATATGATAATAACTTAGTATATGTATCCTGCAGAATGTATTATCAGATTTTTTGAAATAGTTATGTTTTTTCTTTCTTGGTTTTAAAACTTTCAGGAGGCAATAATGTTGAGATCCATGGAGGTGGAAGCTGCCACCAGATGAGTTTGTGATGTTGGACGCAATCCATCCCCTTGTCTGGTGGCCGGAAAGGGGACCTGCAGTAGCTAGCATTAGCAGCAGAAGTAGTAGTAGTAGACTTGGTTACATGCTGTTAGATTTGAAGTCTCTGTCGGCATCTAGGCATTGTTGATCTTGGGCTCTTCCCAAAGGTCGCATGCCATTGTACTCTAGGCCACTTGCTTGGAAAAAGAAAAAAAAATCATTTGTTCATACACAAGGTCCCAAAGAGACAACTCTGAATAAATAACCGTGTGTCTCAGTATTAGACGAATTGGGAATGGACAACAGGTTGCTTGCTTGGTCGTGAAATGTTCCTATACCCCTTTTTTAACCTACTAGCCGCTGGAATAGTGTACTGGATATCGAGGAGTAAATGCGTGTGTGTACCACTAGTGGGTACTGGTCCCTGCACTGCACGGACAATAAGTTGGCTGAGCTCTGATTCCACTTCAGATTGGCGCTGTATGTACCTTAAGAACAGTTTGCATCACTCTGAACTGTGAAGGTAAGGAGACGACGCACGCCGTTTATTCTGATCCACCGGCATTGTTCGCGGAAGCCAGCCTTAATTTAACCACTTCATCGTTTTGGTTCACAGAATAGAGACCAAACACAACCATCATGCCGGCCGGCCCTCATTTCTACTGTACCGAAATGGCGGCAGGTAACTTATTCCACGGAATATTAGGTGGAAAAAGAAACCGGCAATCAATATGCCAATTTCTTGGTGATGAAAATGTTATGAACAAGGTGAAGATATGTCAAAAATTTCGGATCCGTAGGTGGATGGCCTAGCTTTTGATCAGTAGCAAACGCGCGCAAATCGACCATCTGTGCCTCCGATCCATCTATCAGTAGCTAGTGCCGGCCACTCTCGATCGGTGTCCGTCGACTCGCGGTGCCATCTGAATCTGATGGATGGAAGCGCGTGGACGAATAAGAATAATCCCCACGGCCGTCCAATCGGCCACTAAATCTCACGCGGTCGCCACCCAGCATGTCAGCTCGGCGTCCCGACCGCGCGACACGGCGACGGAGTCGGTGACGACGGCGACGGCGACGTACGCTGGACAGCGACGGCAATCACCATGCACCTCTGCCCGGACCCCGTGCTTGGGCCCTGTGCCGGCCGGTGACGCAGGAAAAAAGCAACGACGAGGCTGACACGCCGGTGACACTAACGCGCGGCAGCAGGATCGAACCGATGGATTCGATCGAACGCTAGAAGTACGTGAGGCAGGCCGTTGTTTCGTGTCCGACTCCGAGTGATGTCGATGAGCAGCAGGCGATGGCGACGCGCATGGCGGCATCCGACATGCGCGAGGTCGCGCCGGGGCCAGGGGCAGCGATCGACCAGAGAGAGCCGGCACGGCCGCATGGGCCGATGCGTGGCCGTGTCCAGGAGCGGTCGCCGCCCCCAGCGTCAGGGCCTCGATTGAGGCTGGCTGGCAAGGGAGCACGCTACTTATTATTAGTAGTAGTATCACCTTAATCACAGCTAGCCCTGCTAGTGCTTCGTCTCGTCTCGTCTCGATTAAGAGTGTGCCTGATATGATATGATATGATTGACTTGCGTGGGCCAACGAACAATAACGATCCTGTATGTAACGTGTGAATGGTATCTAGCTAGCTAGCGCATTAGTGATCAGTGCTGGCTATACCTAGGGGTAGGGTGGTCTCATGTGACATTCACATGTCTGTAGGGCTGCGCTGCAATGCAATGCATGAAACCCAGGGCACTCATCTGACTGCATTTTGATTTTGTATGTCCTACCATACAAGCTTTGATTTATTTTTATTGAAGTAAAATTACAAGGGTTGGCCATGAATATAGATGACTAAAGAATCGAAGGCGTGCTGTATTGTTTACTCGTCTCTATACATGCATATAATGCATGCACGCATGTGTGAAGTGTCAACAACACAAGGATCGGAGGCCACGCTGCATTGCCTCCCTGATGATTCTTATCAGTTTTTGCACAGCCTGCAATGCAAATCCACGCACAAGTTTCAGCGTTCTGGACTATTTTATACGGCTCGGTCAAAACAATCCAGCGCGGCAGCGCAGCGGGCATAGGCGCGTACACCGCCATGATGCCTGCCACTGTTGCTGCTCCTGCTGCAAAAGCCGCGCGCGCGCGCCCGCCACCGCCATTACATTTGCTGTGGCTGCCGCAACCGCAAGCACAGTAACCTGAATCAATTCAGACGCATTAACGCAAAAGGCTGTATAGTGCTGCAACTGCAAATCAACCACAGTTGCATTGCAACAAGAGACCGGCTCATTCAATGCGACGACGCAAAGAAAGAGCATGAGCCTTTTGGTTTGTCCAATTGTTTGTTTTTAATTAATTACCCAAGCGCCGCCGTCGCTTTACGCTGTCAGCTAGCTGAAGCGAAATGCTAGCAGGCGGTGAGGCCATGGACCGGACCGATCGTCCTCCGGCCACCCGGCTCCCATCCCGCCGTGCCGCCGGTCAGCGAGATGCCGGGCTGAGTCAAATCCTCCGCCTGGCGCCAGGCATCTGCAGCTGCAACGATCGATGACCGTCGACCGATCGGCGTCCCGTCGAGACGTCCATTATCGTCGTCGGCCAGCCACGCATGCCCGATCGAACACGAACAGTGCCCTCCCCGTACGTCGCTGTCCTTGTGTCCCACTCGGACAGCTCCAACCGATCACTCACAGCAACAACAGCTAGCCACTGTACATCCATCCGATCGAATAAAGCATCTTCAGATCACTGCAGCTGCAGCACATCACCCGATCTCCGGCGCCCCCCCATCGGTCGCGTCGCGTCTCGCATGGACACGAGCTGATGAGGCGGGTGCATGCGCAGGCGCGCGGCCGATGGGATGCATGCACAGGCACGGCACGGTGCACGGGCACACGAACGCACGCACACGGGTGCCATGCGGCAGCGAGGGATGGACGGATGGTCATGGAGCCGTGGAGGCGGGGATGATGCTGCTGCCGGCAGGTGCATGCCAAGCCATGGGCGGGCGGGCGGGCGTCCGAACCCTACCAGGCAACCGGCCACCACCACCACCTGCAGCTGGAGCCGGACGTGGACGTGGACACGGACGCATGGGACCCCGGTGCGCGCGGCCGCATCCGCATGCTTGCGCTACCTCCAAATCGGCTCCGTCCCACCCACGGCGACGCGCAGCAGATATGGCAGGTGCGCGACGGCGGCGTGTCTGCACTGTGCCGAGGAGTGGTGGACGGGCCGGGGGCAGGGGGCGGCTTGTCTTCGCCGGAGCATCGTTTTGGGACCGGGCGCCGGCGAGATTTGGGCGTGCATGCACGAGCCACGCATGACGACCCTGGCCGAGGGAGGGGGGGCCGCGCCTGAGGCTGACGCGGACCCGGCCGCGCGCGCGAGGCTTTTGGATGGAGCTGTTTGCTAACTGGCGTCTTGTTGCACCACCCCTGCGTCGCGTGCAGGCCTCTCGTGGACGTGCGTGCTTGTCCTAGGATCCATGTGCTAGCGGACGTGTTGCCACCGGGTTCGCCGGCCGCCGTGGCCACTGGCCAGAGCTTCACTGCCTCCCTGGTTTGGTTTAATTTCAGTTCAATTCCATGGGATTGAGGAAACCGTTTCTTTCAACTTGGATGTTTGTTCTAGACACGCAGCTGCTAGTAGTGGTGCTCGTGGTAGGTGGGCACCCACCCGGTGCTGCATCGCAACAAGTGGTCACGCTGTTATTCAGTCAGAGATCAACTGCCATCGGCCCTGCAAATGCCATGCCATGCCATGCCATGGCACGATGACCTATCCGCCCGCCCGTCATTTATGGCGTGAACCCGGGCGGTGGCGTTACCGGCCTCAACGGCAGGTAGTAACCGACCTCCTGCTGCCTGCGCCGGCCGCCAGTCCGGCACTCAATACATGCCAGGCACAGAACAGGTCCGCCAGCTTTTGGCGCTACGGCCGCGCCTTGGACGCCGGGAGCGCAATGCGTTCCACGCCCCCGGCGGGTGGAACGGACGTGCCTGCACTCCCGCGCTGCGCAGCGTGGTCCGGCACGGTGGGCGCCGGCGGGGCGCGCGCGGCCGTGGCCCGGGCTGGCAACCGGCACGGCGCGCGGCCGCGGCACATGAGCCGGACCCAGGCCGTGCGGTGGGTGTGGGTGGATTCACCGCTCACTGCGCGTGCTGTGCGGGTGCGGGTGCGGCGCCTTGCCCTGCTGCGTTGCCCGTCCCCTGCCCTGCCTGCCTGCCTCTGCGCCGTGTTCCAGGCGGCAAAGCCCGGGGGCCGCGCGGCGCGGCTGCTGGTGGGTGGTCACCGCCCGCCGGCCCGCCGCACTGGTCCCCTTACGGCCTTGGCCCATCGGCCGCAGCACGTGTTGCCCAGCCATTTGCCCGCCAACAACTAGTAGAACTAGGAAGGCACGACGCTAGCTTCAAAAGTTCACAGCCGTTCCGCAGCAAGAGATTTTTCCATTTCCAACACGTACCTGCCCGATCCCTGTGCGGGCAGCCTGCAATCGCCCCATTGAAAAGCGAAAGGCCACAGCTCAGTTCCAATCCTTGCGCTTGCGCCCAGTAAAAAGATGATTCCAATTGCTCGTGCGAACCACACCAACAGTTCCGATTGATGTGTAAAGATATAGAAACACATGTGGCTAAAGATTTCTGAAGCAGTATAGCGTGCTTCCGGGTACATTCAGACCGAGCAGGACTGCAGCAGTCGGCAGTCGGCACGGCTGACGCTGAAGAGAAGTGAAGCATTTAATGCGATTCACGCTTGGCATGCATCCAACAAATCAGTGGGTCACATGATACTATCATAGAGATAGTACAAACTCTGGAAGAAGCACGTTAAATGACCAGGCAGTAAGCAGTGACGGTACATTTTGCTTTCGACCAGAAGGACCAGTGGCGAAAGGGTTTGGGACTCAAAACATTGGAGTTGTTGACAATGGGGTCACTGGGTCCACCCCCCCCCCAACCAAAACCTAGGGCTACTCACCTTGCTATGAACATTAGAGCCTAATCATTCAGCACACAACAATCAGAAAACTAACAACAAAACATTCTGATACTTTTCTGGATCTCAGGAATGCACATGTGCAGCCAGGTTATGCGGAAGGGATCCTCACAATAATATGTTGTATGTCTCCTGGTGACCAAAGTCTCTCCACGCCCTCTGGATCCTTATGATTTCTGTGAAGTTCACAAAAGGATGTAGTAAGGTAAGCAGTGAAGAAATGTCTTATAGCAAAGTACATGAATAGAGTTCTCACTTGGATAGGAAGGTAGAGCTTGAACTCAGGCGGCAGCTCCTCCTCCGAGTAGAGGCGGTCTGAGAAGTAAATTCTGCGAAGTCGGCAGTTTGCATGAACTTGCACCCGCAGCGTCTCGACGTAATTTGTCCCATATGCCCTTTTTGTCAGATCAGCGAGATTCAACTGAATGTTGTTCCAGCCATCATCAAGCTTCAACGGCATTGTGCAGATATATGGTTTCACCCTTGTAACAGACTGCAAAAGAGTTTACAAGTCAGTGTGATTGCATGCACAAGTGTGTACACACAATTTAGGTGCCTCGTTTTTTTTTTAAAAAAAATGGTGAAAAAATGCAAGGGATAAAATACATCAACCATTCAACTCAAATCCAACCATGCAAAAAGAAAGTGCCAATCAACCCAAGTCCACCTTACTAAATAATAGAACAACCATCATTATTACAATTATTTTCATCAGATGCCTAAAGCAAAGGGGAAAAAATTAGTGAAATATACAACTAAATATCTGCATGAAGGCTGCAAATTTTCAGACGTACCCAGGAAAAGGGCATTAAGAACTAGATTGACATAAGTCCACGAGTAGAAGTAAGGACACAAGTGGGTAAAATGGTGTTCTTTGGGTCAGCTAACTAATTACGGTCGAATGTCATTCTAGTTCATTTCTCCCCTCATTCAAATTACGTGAAATACCATTCTAGTCATTTGAGCAAGTTTTTGGGTCGACCCAGTGTAATTAGCACTTGCATCCCTAACCCTAAGTAGAAGTTTGCAGGGTATAATGATATGCCCTATGTTCCAGTTTTCCAAAGCCCAAGGGTCAAGGTGAAGTAGAAGACATTTGTAAACGGATTACATTTACACCACTCAGAGAAAGAAAGTATTAGAAGAATAAAACTACATAAAGTAGAAAAATTGCAGGTACTGATTGCCAATCCAAGAACCACATACTTCTACTATTATTATTTCATTGCAATTATGTACTTAGTATGAAATAAAATTGTAAGTATCAATTGATTATCCTAGAACCACATACAGTTCCACCATTTTTTTTTCACATTTTTCAATATGATCTAAGTTCATGTGAATTGCTGTTCTGTTTATGGATAGCTGGCGGTGTTTAACAGAAAGGATCAACAAAATTGAAGTTAAAATGGAAAAGGAAATGTAAGGGGCCATTGATGAAGCAGAATCAGATCTATCAGATAAGTAAGGCACACAATTTACTTCTGCAGAAAATGGAATGATCAGCTGCTCTTACACACTTGAAAATTTGATGCTCGGAATCGACGTCGGACATTCTTGTCATCCAGAACTTGGATCTCAAATGTGAAATATTTCTTAAGATTTTTCACAATAATGGCCAGAAATGGAAGCTTAATCCCAAGAGTAGCAGAAGGATCAGCTGGGCATGTGATGTAAGTTGACTGTACATTTGTTCCAATGATTTCAAGTACATTAGATTGGATATCTTCATCTTGCGGTCGTTTAATGTGCCCATTCACAACTGCAAGTGGATAGAACATTAAAAAACAGAAATGGTACATTTGACACAGGTCTGCGGTAAGTCAGAATGAAGCACACATATATTTACTATTTAGGTCCCAGCACAAGCTAAACTAGCAGGTTGCAGCATATGTACTGATGGACAAGTTTACACTTTCATGTCAAATATTTCATAAAGATCTTACATTGTTGCTGGAAGCCAATGATCAATAATGATCCAATGATATTCTAACAGATGAAGTTCATATTTTTATAATCTATCCCACTAACAAGTGAACAAAAGTTAAGAAAGCCAGCATCAGAAGCAGATAATACTTTAGCAGCTGAAAGCTCAAATCCTAACCAAATGAACCGATGCTCTTACTTCGTGTCAGCACTCAGCAGAACAGAATGGATCAACCGATCAAAGGAAAGATGTATTTGAGTATTAAAAAGGACACATCAAGAAGATGACAAACCTTCCTTGTCCCATATCTGCAATGGCTTGGTCCTGAGCAAATTACAACAAAAACGCATGATATATCTTGTTCAAGATCACATGATAGCAAAAGGAGACTAATATGGGATCACCAAAATACGTACCCAAGGCTGTAAAGAATGGACAGGAACCCAGACTGAAACGTATTCTTGAACATGTTCTGAAGCTTGTAAGATCAATGAACCTGCAAAATACATGAACAAAAAAATAAGAACATCTTCATTCTACAATCCACAATAATGTCAGTATCAGCTAGACACTAAGCATTGAAATCTTGAATCATGACAATGGTTTGAGAATGTGATAACATGTGATTTCATTCCTTTGATGGCATACCATTGTTAACTAGACCATTGTATCCTTAAAAGAACTATTATAAGTAAGACTGCATCAGCATTCAGCAATGTCAATAGCAATAGTCGAGATATGTCATTAGACAACAAAACAAATGTAATTGTTAGTTCTTGTGAGGACCCTGTAAAGAATATGTGTATACCCAACTTTTGTTAGGTATATATAATACATATAACGTAAACTTGTAACTAGATCAGATCCGGATACAAATACCCTAGCAAATAGCTTAAGTTAGGGTTCGGGTGCTCGGTTTCGCACAGCCGGGAGGGAACAGAAGGGGTGCGCGGTCGACGGCGAAGGGCCCGAGGAATACCTGGCGAAGGAACCGACGAGGCTAGGTGCCCAGGCCGGCGGCCGCCTCCCAGGCTCCCACCCGCTACCGCTAGCCGGACGGCCGGAGTCTCGAGGATTAGGGTTGTTCGCCGCGGAACCTGTTTTTCCTTCGCTCGCTAGGACTACTCTGTTCCCCGCACGAGAAGACGGAGAAGCAAGGGAATTTTTTTTTTTCTTCTTCTTCTTCTTTTTTTTTTTAAAAACAGAAGCCAGGGGAGTTGAGTGCGGGTGCTTTGGGCCTTGTGGGCCGGCCTGTTGGCATGGAAAAAAAAAGAGGCCTATTAATGGTGTGGGCTGATTTCCCGTGAAAAAAAAAAATCAACTATACATACATTATTATTGTAGCTACCTCAACTTTCGTAAAAATCTACTTTATATTTCCTACCTTCAAAACCGGACAAAATAGGCCTCAACTTTCAAAATCATTCATATTACGTCTCTAGATGGTTTGGACGGTGGTTTTACTACAATAACAATATGTTTGCTATGGTTTTGTCTTTTTTTAATTTATTTTAAATTAAACTTTGAAAAATAATAGCAAATCATGGAAAAAATATTAAAAAATCTAATTTTGTTGAACTCCATGTGAGTAGATGTGAACATATTAAATATGATAGACTTTAGTACAAAACTTTTTGCTATGAAGGTTTTATCTTTTTCTTTTTTGTTTATTTCAGTTGAATCTTTAAAAATCATAGAAAAATTATAAAACAGAAACTCTAATTTTGTTAGACTCCATATGAGTAGATCTACAAGTGAACATATAATATAATATACTTTAGTATAAAGTTTTTTGCAATGAATATTTTATCTTTTTTTAATTTATTTTTGGTTTGGATTTTTCAAAAATCATAGTAAATTATGAAAAATAATAAAAAAAAAAATCTAATTTTGAGACTCTACATGAGTAGGTCCACGCAAATGAATATATAATATGGTATTACTGTCGATACGGGACGTGAGCGGCTATTCACCAAAGACGGCTCCCCGTCGGGACAAAAGCAAGAAGGCGGGATCCGAGTAGATAACGGATCATCCTAGTTAGACAAATAGAAAGTAACTTCTCGTAATAGGAGCGGAACTCTTCCTACAACTCCGACTAGGATTAGAAACCGCAACTCTAACTCCTTTCCTCTCATAAAAAGGAGCCGCAGCACCCTCTTTTTGTAACAGACGAACAACACACAATCACACATCAATCCAACGCAAAGGGCCAAGGCCGACTGGAGTAGAGCTTTTACTCGACGACGAGGGCTCGATCCAGGATAAACCGTGTGTCTCTTGCGTGAAACCGCCGAGTTCCAGTTATTCGCCGAGATCCGAATCAATCGCTACGGAAACCCCGTGGGAGGCTATCGGTGGCTAAACACCGACGGTGGCGCGCGGGTAGGGGTCTTGGCGAAATCAACGTCAAAGGCTCGACAGACCTACACACGATGATTTTTCCGCTAGGATCAACTTTTCGTCTTGAAAGTCGGGTCTCAAGGGCGAGCGATCAAAAAATTCTCCATAGTCGACTACTTCAAGAACCCGAGCTAAAGATACAAGAGATTTTTTAAAACTTAAGCTGGCAGAGGAAACTGGAAACACAAATCTACAAGACAAGCCGAGTTCTTTTTACCACGGTTTCAACAACTCGGCACGGATATATCAAAATCTCACTCAGAAGGCAATGGAATCTTACGATCTCGTCCAATGGAACGTCTTCAAACAAGATAAGTACTCCACCTCCCTTCCTTTTCAATATGGTAAATCCTTAGAAGAGGAAGAATCCGGCTATCCATCCAGTAAGTACAAAGAGGTGTTCATGATGAGGCAACCCCTGGTACCGCCAATCCAACCCGACTACAGATCTTCAGAAGAATCAGAAGCGGATATCCCACAAAACTCGACCACAAAAGAAGGGGAAACTGACAGCCAGAGGGCAGCGAGAGAAAGAAGAAACAAGAAAAAGGGGGGAGAAGAAACCGAGTTCAGGAACGCAGAGAAGCGTGGCGCAAATACGAAGAGGACTTAGCCGAGTACAACCGAAAGAGAGCCGAAAAAGAAGCCGAGGAAAGACGGGCTATAGCAAGAACCAGACTTGATCCAGTTAACAAGATACAAGAATTAATCAATGAAATCGACGCCATACAACGACCAAGTGAAGAACAAGCCAGGCTTAGAAATCTACTCAGAGATACCGCGCAAAGAATACAAGATGACCGAGTACCTCCCCTCATATACCATCTGAATAGACAAGTCAAAGAACTCGGAGAGTTTCCGCGTTCGAAAGATTATCAACCCCAAACCATAGTAGAAGAACTCAACCACATCATGATTGGATCGAGAGAACAGGAGAAAATAGAGGGAGATTACCAACACCACCTCGAAACCCTCCCAGGGTTATTTCAAGATACGACAGTCAGGCAGACTCCGACTACAAGCCAGAAAAAGTACCTGACAGATTTCCTTGCTTCGCAGGAAGACTACTTACAGTCAAGTTACCTCATAAATTCAAACCGTCCAATCACTCAAAATATGATGGCAAGTCAGAACCAATGCAATGGCTTAGAATTTACTCTCAATCAATAGAACTAGCCAAAGGAGATGACGATATTAAAGCACTATTTTTTCCAATGGCACTGGAAACATTACCACTTCAATAGTTCGACAAGTTACGCCCCCGGATCGATCAAAACATAGGGCGATCTTTAAAGCTTTCTCGTGAAAATTTTCGCAGAATACTCATCCACCCAATAACACAAGCCGAATTAAAGGGATTGAAACAAAATCCGGGAGAAAGCCTCGGAGACTTCTATAGAAGATTTGGGGAGCTCGAGAGCGCAGTGCGACATCACCGAGAGAGAAGTAATAGAAGCATTTTCGTATGGTTTGAAAGTAAGATGGATGTTTCACGACTTACGCAAAGAAAACCCACGAATAAATGACGAGTTCAAAAGAACAGTTGAAAAGATGATTACGGCGAAAAAGAAGACACGAGAAAGATTTCCGGATAACGGGAACAACTCAGAAAAAAGAAACAACACAGATAGAAGAAACAACTCGAACGATCAAAACAACCCAAGATGGAACAGCCAAGACAACTCAAGATTCCAAGACAACTCAAGAAGATAGAACAACCAAGACAATAGACAGGAGTACCACAACAAAAAGAGATATTCAGACAATGTGGTGGCCTCCACAGAAAGAAAGAAATACTACCCGGCAAGAAAGTTTGAAGATCTAAAGAATATGAAATGCATCTATCACCCAACAGGAATTCACCCTATGGGAGAGTGTCGCATCTTCTAAGAAAGATATATGAAGAAGGACAAACAAGACAAAGAAGAAAACAGAGAGAAGAAAGAAGAAGACAACCCAACCGACAACGGATTTTAAAATCCAAGAGCAACAGTATCAATAATATTCTCAGGAGTCCCTGGTTTCAGAAGCAAACAAGAAGACAAACTTGCTTGGCGAATAATCATGGCAGCAGAACCAGCAACACCCAGATATTTAAACTGGTCTCAATATCCAATTCAGTTTTCACGTGAAGATCAATGGACAAGTGTTGGGAACGCAGGACTATATCCATTAGTACTCGGACCAACAATTGCCGCCATAACTGTAACCAAAGTACTCATTGATGGAGGAGCAGGACTTAACATCATATTTTCGGACACCTTGAAGAAGATGGGACCAGAATTTTCAAAAATGATCACGTCTACAAGTATACCATTCTACGGAATAGTACCTGGGAAACCAGCTATGCCTCTCGGATAAATTACACTACCAGTAACATTTAGAAATCCTACAAATTATCGCACAGAACTCATCAAATTCGAAGTTGCAGATTTTGAATCATCATATCATGCAATATTAGGAAGACCAACACTAGCAAAATTCTTGGCTATACCACACTATCCATATCTACTACTCAAAATGCCAGGACCACACGGAGTACTTTCTCTCAGAGGAGACCTAAAACGAGCCTACGAATGCGATGTGCAAGCTATACAGATATCCTCAAAAGTACAAGACGAAATCAACTCGGCGATTTGCGAGAAATAAGAACGTAAGAACTAGAGATTCCGGCCAAAAACAAAGCACCCTCACAACAAATTTGAAGGTGAAGGCACCAAAAAGATTGATCTAGGGACAGACGATCCATCCAAGACCGCCACGATCAGTGCACATCTACCTATCAAATAGGAACTCGCGCTCACCAACTTCTTACGGGACAACAAAGATATATTTGCCTGAAAACCGGCCGATATGCCTGGAGTCCCATGGGAGTTGGCTGAGCACAAAATTGAAGTCAACAAAGGAGCAAAACCGATCAAGCAAAGGCTACGACGTTTTTCACCAGACAAGAAAGAAGCAATAAAGAAAGAAATAGCCCGACTACTAGCGGCAGGATTCATAAAAGAAATCTTACATCCATATTGGTTAGCAAACCCTGTTCTGGTACACAGAAAGAACACGGATGAATGGCGTATGTGTGTCGACTACACAGACCTCAACAAACATTGTCCTAAAGATCCTTTCGGTTTACCTAGAATTGATCAAATAGTGGACTCAACAGTAGGATCAGCTTTGTTATCCTTTCTAGACTGCTACTCGGGATATCATCAGATCGCACTAAAAGAAGAAGACCAAAGCAAGACTTCTTTCGATCTTCTTTCATCACACCTTTCGGCGCCTATTGTTATAAAACAATGTCTTTTGGGCTCAAAAATGCAGGGACAACATACCAAAGAGCAATTCAGGCTTGTTTAGACGATCAAATTAGAAAGAACGCAGAAGCATATGTGGATGACGTAGTCATCAAAATAAAGAACCCGGATTCCCTGATTGAAGACCTACAACAAACCTTCAACAATCTCAAAAAATAGAAGTGGAAACTCAATCCCAACAAGTGTGTATTTGGCGTATCATCAGGACAACTACTCGGATTTCTAGTCAGCCAAAGAGGAACTGAAGCAAACACAAAATAAATCAAGGCAATAACCGATATGGGCCCACCTGCAGATATCAAAGATCTATAAAAGCTAACAGGTTGCATGGCAGCACTCAACATATTCATCTCTAGACTTGGGGAAAAGGGCCTACCCTTCTTCAAATTACTAAAGAAGACAGACAAATTCACTTGGAACGAAGAAGCACAAGAAGCCTTCGACAAGTTAAAGGCATATATCAGTACATCTCCAGTATTAGTACCACCAAAGAAAGACAAAGATCTCATGCTCTACATTACTGCAACAACCTCAGTAGTAAGCACAGCCATCGTGGTTGAAAGAGAAGAACAAGGGCACATCTACAAAGTACAAAGGCCAGTCTACTACATAAGTGAAGTACTCACAATATCAAAAGTGAGATATCCACACGCGCGTAAACTACTCTACGCAATAATACTAATAACATCAAGGAAGCTCAGACATTATTTTGAAGATCACAAAGTAGTCGTCGTAACAGATTTTCCACTTGGAGATATCCTAAGGAATCGAGACTCAACAGGACGAATTTCAAAATGGGCAGTAGAACTCGGGGCACTCAAAATAGAATTTACCCCAAGAAAAGCAATCAAATCCCAAGCATTATCCGACTTCATCGCAGAATGGACCGAAATACAACAACCAACTCCGGATGTCATCCTAGACCATTGGAAAATGTACTTCGATGGATCCTTAAAACTAGGAGGGGCAGGAACAGGAGTACTACTTATCGCACCTGATGGAAAACAACTCAGATATGTTCTGCAAATTTTATGGCAAGCTACCAACAACGAAGCGAGTACGAAGCACTCATCCACGGCCTACAAGTCGCAACTTCACTTGGAATCAAAAGACTACTAGTCTATGGAGATTCAAAGTAGTAGTCAACCAAGTCAATAAAGAATGGGATTGCACCAAGGAGAACATGGATGCTTATTGTGCAGAAATCAAAAAACTCGAGAAAAATTTTCAAGGACTAGAGATCCATCATATATTACGGGATTCAAATGTTACAGGTGATGTATTAGCCAAACTAGGCTCGAGACAGAATAAAAGTACCCACAGGAGTTTTTATAAAAAACTAAACAAACCATCTATCAAATCAGACTAAAAAAAGAAACGAGAAAAAGACAGAACAAGAGCAAATTCGATGATCAGCATGCAGACAACTCAACATGGATGCAAGTATTCATAGATTACATCAAAGAAAAGAAGTTACCCGGTAACAAAACAGAAGCAACTCGGGTCATCAGAAGAAGCAAAAACTATGTCTTAGTAGGAGACAATCTTTACAAAAGAGCAGCATCATCAGGCGTACTACTAAAATGTGTCTCAACAGCAGAAGGGAAAGAAATACTATTAGAAATGCACTCGGATCTTTGTGGGAATCATGCATCTTCAAGGACACTAGTCGGAAAAGCATTCAGATCAAGATTCTATTGACCAACGTAGGCGAAAGATGCCGAAGAACTAGTCAAACACTGTAAAAAATTATCAAATATTTGCAAGATAAGCACATGTTCCAGCTCACAATCTAATATGCATTCCACCCGCATGGCCGTTCTCATGCTGGGGACTCGACCAAGTCGGACCACTCAAGAAATCCAAAGGAGGGTTCGAGTACATTTTTGTGGCCATTGACAAGTTCACCAAATGGATAGAATACAAGCCATTGGTAAAATACAGTTCGGCCAAAGCACAAGAGTTCATCCAAGAAATCATGCACAGATTCGGGATGCCAAACAGAATAATCACAGATCTGGGATCACCATTCACAGCTAATGAATTCAAAAGCTGGGCTCAAGACTGTGGATTCAGCATTGATTATGCATCAGTAGCTCATCCTCAAGCAAACGGGCAAGTAGAAAGAGCCAACGGTCTCATCTTGGCAGGCTTAAAACCAAGACTATATGAAGACCTCAAAGATTACGGAGCAAAGTGGATAGATGAGATACCAAAAGTAGTCTGGGGGCTAAGAACTCAAATAAGCAGAGCAACTGGCTATTCACCTTTTTTCTTGGTATACGGATCAGAAGCCGTACTACCAGCAGACTTGATCTGGAAATCTCCCAAAATTGAGCAATACAACGAAGGGGAAGCAGAAGAAGCTAGGAGACTAGAAATCGATAGCTTAGAAGAAGTAAGGGTCAATGCAACACTACAATCAGCAAGATACATGCAAGGATTGAGAAGATATTATGACAAAAACGTTCAACCAAGAACCTTACAAGCCGGCGATCTAGTCCTCCGAAAAATTTAAAAACCAGAAGGGAGGCACAAACTGCTCAGTCCATGGGAAGGCCCCTTCATAGTAGCGAAAGTAACAGGACACGGATCCCTACGAACTAATGACAGAAGATGGAGCACTAATAAAAAATTCATGGCACATCTCTCAGTTGCGGCGATTTTTTGCCTAGAAATTAAAATACATGTACCATTCCTCCAATAAAGGCTTATTGATCAATAAAGATTATAGTATCATAGCTTCTTTTTAGAACTAGATGAGAGCCAATAGAGAGCTCGACCTATCCCGACTTCTAGAGTACAGAACTCGGATGAGGGCCTACGGTCCGAACTAATTGTTGAAGTGCAAAATGGCTACAACCTAGCCTGAGCCCAACTATTCCGGGTTGTTTTCACAACACCGATGAGAGTATGGCTAAAATAGTCAACACTCGCCCTATACTAGCTTCTTTTCAGAACTAGATGAGAGCCAACAGAGAGCTCGACCTATCCTGACTTCTAGAGTACAGAACTCGGATGAGGGCCTACGGTCCGAACTAATTGTTGAAGTGCAAAATGACTACAACCTAGCCTGAGCCCAACCATTCCGGGTTGTTTTCACAACACCGATGAGAGTACGGCTAAAATAGTCAACACTCGCCCTATTCTAGCTTCTTTTCAGAACTAGATAAGAGCCAACAGAGAGCTCGACCTATCCCGACTTCTAGAGTACAGAACTCGGATGAGGGTCTACGGTCCGAACTAATTGTTGAAGTGCAAAATGGCTACAACCTAGCCTCGAGCCCAACCATTCCGGGTTGTTTTCACAACACCGATGAGAGTACGGCTAAAATAGTCAACACTCGCCCTATCCTAGCTTCTTTTTCGAGGAACTAGATGAGAGCCAACAGAGAGCTCGACCTATCCCGACTTCTAGAGTATAGAACTCGGATGAGGGCCTACGGTCCGAACTAATTGTTGAAGTACAAAATGGCTACAACCTAGTCTGAGCCTAACCATTCCAAAGCATACAAGCATCTCAAGACAAAAATAAGGCATTCAATAAAAAAAAGAGAAAGTTTATATAAAAAAAGCCTCAAGAAGGCATCAAGTATCATTACAATCTTCTACACCTAGTCATCATCTTCATCAGCACGTACAACAGCAACTTCTACAAGTTCGGTAAACTCTCGAGCTAAGGGCAAAACAGCGGCTTCAGACTCCGAAAGTGCCCGTTCAGCCTCAGGAGTATGAGCCCCGTCCAGCACTTTCTCAAGAGGCAAGTTGCCATCAAGTAGCCGGACACGAGCCAATACACCCTGAACACCGAGCAAAACAGCATCCTTCGCAAAGTTGATGGTCCGCTCGGTCAGCCGGGGGATAAATTGGACCCAGGTCAAGCCAGCATCTTCGGGCCTCCTCAGCATGGTGGCAAGTCCTTGAACAGAACTCAGCAAGACTGACCATCTATCCTCCGAGGCCTTTAGACGAACCGTCAAGTCCTCCACTGATGCCTTAGCCTGCAAAAGGTCTCGATCAGCACCACGCCTAATCAGCCGAGCCCTGGCTAGAATCTCTTCAGCATCCTCCTTTACCTTCTCCGAGTCATTGCGAAAGGTTTTCACTTCAAGCTTCAAAGGTTCAGTCTCTTCCGAGTACTTTTTCTTCAAAGCTGCAAACGAAAAAAACGTAAGGAAGTCGAGAAAAAGCAGCGACAAAGCTATACACGTAAAAGAGCATACACAAGTACCTTGGAGATCTCGAGAAACCTTCTTTTCGGATTCAATTGCGGCCGACCTGGCTGTTCGGCTACAACAACCCGAGCTCTTAAGGCAGTCTCCGAGGATTGGCGACCTTGACGCTCCTCATCAAGCGCCAGCCGCAAAGAAGCCAGCTCATCCAACAACTTCTTTTAAGACTCAGACGAGCCAAAGAAGATGTCAGAATCACTGACGTATTCCTGCATTTAGATGAAAAGAAAGTAAGGAAAAAGGACAAGCCAGAAAATAAAATAAATAAGTCATATTACCTGGAACTGTTCAGCAAAAGACTTAAATCCAGCTTCAAGCTTCTTGAGGCGAGAACTCGGATTAAACTCTTCTTCCAGCTCCTGCACCAACTTCAAATCACGAACAGAATCCCAAGGAGCGTAAGAAGGCGATAAAGAAGGAGAACTCCCAACCCTAGAACGAGAAGCACTCAGGGGTTGGGAAAGAGGCAACTTTTCTGCTCCTAAAAAAGTCACCGCAACCGCTTGCACAACTAGCAGCAAAAAAGTTCCAGCAGCAGAAGAGAAAGCCACCATCAGGGCAGACTCCACAGCCGGATGAGGATCAGGCAAAGACACCTGACCCACTACACCAACACTCACGGTCTTCTCAGAATCAGAAACCGGAGGAGAAGAAATAGTGGCAGATAACCTACAAGAACCAAAAAGCTAAGGACAAATGATACAAGAAATAGAAAAAGAAGTCAGTAAGAAGAAAAACTTACTTAAGGGCACGACGGAGAGCAATACGAGGCCGAGTTGGTGGAGGCGGCATAACTGATTCAGATCCACCAACAACTCGGCAGAAGAAAGGACAGGACCTGGCGGGGATCCCAAGTCCAGGAGAATGAGAAGTCGCCCGGGAGCTACACAAAACCAAAATCAAAATTAAACAAAGCAAAAGTATATACACCAAAACCAAGAAGACAACACTCACCGGCGAAGAAGAGGGGAGTCATCAACATCTTCAACCTCGTCTTCAAAAAAAGAAGAACAGATCCACCACCTACCAAGGAAAAAGAATCAAGGCGCTTTCCAAAAGAACAAGCAAGACAAGACCAAACAACCTCTCACCTATCGGGAAGGTTACCCGAAATTTGGGGAAAAGAAGAAGAGCGCCCGCCCGCTCGAGGCGCAAGAGAAGAAGAATCACCCGCAGCAGGCCTCTTTCCACCCGGCCGCGAGTAACTCGAGCAAGGGCCACCTACCGATAAGGAACATATCTTGAAGAACAGGCTCCATTTCGTAAAACACCGGGCAAAACAACTCGACCTTGAATTACCTTATGACGGGGAGCAGCCAAGGGAGCAGGAAGAGGAGCAATCTCTCCATCAACATAGAGAGAGGCATCAGCATCGAAATCCCTGCCAAAAGGCTTCAAAAAAAACAACAAAAGAAACAAGTCAGCTTCAATTAAAAGTACTCGGAAACACAAAAAACAAGCAGGAAAACAAAACTTACAGCAGGAGGAGGTTTGCTGGCCGAGTACTCAAAGCCAATCATGGGGACCACTGACGCTCCTTTCAAGATCTTCTAGAGGCGCGCAAGCACCTCATCATCTGACAACTCGGTCGTGGCCACCATACGAGAAGGATCCTCGGCGCCCGAGTACTCAAAGCCAAAATGCTCACGCGCCTTTAAAGGCTGTACTCGGCAACGAAGATAACTTGCCACTATGGCGAAACCAGACAAGCCATTTTGTCCTATTGAAAAGAGGTTGGAGAAGAGTCAAGTCGGCAGCAGTGAGCTGCTCCTTCTCCCACCGATCATTAGGAACAGGCGGGACCCCCGAGTAGGTTTGGAGTGCCGGAGCACCAGCACCCCCATCAAGATTTCCAGCATAAAACCACTCGGACCGTCAATCCTTCACGGATTCAACAAGGTCGTACTCAAAGAAGTGGCTCGACTTACGCCCCTGCCAAAATTGAATCCCACATCCACCAAGGGTGTGGAGGGAATCATTGCGGGGCTACGGCTTGAGGCGGAAAAGAAAGCGGAACAGATTTAGAGAAGGAGGAATACCAAGGAAAGTTTTACAAAAGTGAATAAAAATAGACAGATGAAGAACTCCATTCGGGGTAAGATCATGGAGAGAGATGCAAAAATGGCGAAGAAAACGATGAAGGAAGGAACATTTGGAAGACAAAGACCGGCGCGGACAAAAAAATAAAAAGAACAATTTCCCCGGACGAGGAACGATGCGATGCTCACCAGAACAACCCAACCAGAGAACTCCTTAGACTGGATCATCCCCCACTCCTGTAGCTCGACTAGATGCTTCTCCCGAGTAGTCGGGGGGGAAGTTCTTCGCGGTGGCCTTCATCGCGGCAAATTCTGGGTTTCATTTGCTCGTCGACCTCCTCCTCAAGAACAGGGCTTCTCGACTCACCGGCTTCGGGACGCAACCTTCTTCCAACCCATACAACGAATCAAGCAGCCAAAGCTAAGGGAAAGATGCGCAGCAAAGCAAGAGCAGGGTTTGGGGATTTTTTTCTCCGGCGCTAGGGTTTCAGAAAGCAAAGGCAAGGTGAAGAAGAAGAACAGACACGGGTAGGTTTATAGCCCGGTCTTAAAGCCCACTTAAGGGACAATGGTAAAAAGGCCAACGGATACAAAGCGCAATAACAAGAAAGGCCTAGTAAACCCCCAAATCTCGGGATAACGGTCCTAATCCCGTTACCCACCAACGGTAAAATATAATACCGTTACAAGAAAAGGTAACTCCCCGAAATTTCCATAACAAGTCGGCACGAAGTAAGACGTCCAAGAACAAGTCCACACGAAGAAAGACAGCTAAAACAAGTCCACTCGAAGACAGACAGTCTTCTTATCAATCAAAACAAGTCGGCACGAAGGCAGACAACCAGCAACTCAAGACAAAACAACTCGGATCATTTCAGGAACATATATTTTCTTCAACACAACTTGCAGGATACAAGGATACAAGTCTTACATGCTATAAGTGTTGACACCTCTTAATGTTATCTCTAGTAACGGCGCTAAAAATGCTTGTGGGCATAGCATCACTACTAGAATGCCAAGTTGTCATCCCTGGCAATAACACCAAGAGGTGTGGTATTAAATCATGCCATCATTTAGAATATAGAAATAGTATCCACAAGCGCCACGAGATCAAATGCCATTGTAGCATTTTACCCCAGTATTACCGGGTTGTCATTTATATTTTACCCTTTGGGAAACAATGGCTAAAGACATTGATAATTCACCATCATGTATCTACTAACTAGTATACCAACTAGACCTAAGTAGGGGTAAGTGGTAAATGATAAGAGTTATGCATATAATATCACACACGAGAAGAATCCTATAATATATAGTCGCCTAACTTGAGAGGACTAAGGGAGAGTTCAAGGTTCCTATGTACTTCTCTACTACTCGGGTTCTATTCTAGTTGACACTAGAATGTAACTAATGCATGGGTAAGTATAGCACACACCATAGCACTTCGGGGCAGCAGTACCTTTCCAACTCTCGAATAAGACTGGGAAGAAGGTAGTTGGGGAAGGCCGCCAAAAGCCCTACGAAACACCAATCCCGACGTGGTGGAATACGAAGGCTACATAGAGCTGTCACCCCTATGGGCTACCACAACTAACCGTAAGAATTGGGCGCAACCTCAGGTAAACTATAGCCTAGACACCATGTCTACACTATCGATTACTACTCTAGCCACATATGATAACTAGAGCACCTAATACAGGCGGAGATCCTATGCTAAGATGCAATAACTACACTAACCATACAAATAAGGCATAGAAGTAAATAGAGAAGATAAATATACTAAAGCATAAGTGTTGCAAAGATAAGATACAAAGATATACCAGACCTCCAAGGCTCCACGGCGAGAGTCGGAATGAAGCCTCTCAACCCTAGCTCTTAAGTTACTAAACTATTACATTGAAGAGTCTAACCCTAATCTCCCTGGTGTGTTGATCTCCATGAGAGTATGATCCTTTCAAGGGACGCCTCTCAAATGGATCCCAACGAATAATGAATTAGGGTTTGGGGGGGATGCCTCCCCGGGGGGTCAGGGGTCGCTTTTTATAGGGAGGAGCGATTAACGTGAGCCCTTGGATCAAACCGACATCGGCGGGTGGCTAAGATTCTTCCCCAAAGGCGGTGGATCCCGTGGGCCGAAACTGGGCCAAAATGGCCAAAATCACAGACCGGCCGGTCCGGGGGTGGGACCGGCCGGTCTCCCCCTATGACATGTGGGCCCCACCTTCCGCGGGGTGGTTTCTGGTCTCTTCTAGATCCTTCCTGCGCAGGTGCCGCTTCCAGGTGTGATATCTTTTCATCCGGGACTCCAAATATGGCAAATGATATGTCCGTTTCGATCATCTCGACGAGCCCGTCGCAATGGTGCATTCTAATATATCATTTGAGATACTTTTATACTGTCATATTCATCAACTTTGATAGCTTTTCCAGTATGTACCTGTAGACACATAGATTCACCAAAACTCGTGGAACTCGTTAGATCAAAACCCTATACCTATGCTCTGTGGTTTATTTCATGTCAAGTTTGATGATAATTGATTGGTTATAATTGACATTAGTGACCGTCAACAAGTTCTCCCAAGCTTAACCTTTGCTAGTCCCATAGCAAAGAAAAACTCGAAAAAAGTTATTATAAGATGTATATATTAAAGCATTGTAGCCATCTCAAGTGACTCCCCAAAAGTATACCGCATTCGGACAAAGTTCTCCTCCAAGCTTAAGCAATAAGCGAGCTGACTTTTTAAACTTACTCATGTTACCTTTGACTATGGGGCTTATCGGCTCTTCGTTGGGCCCCCGAGTACTTGATAGATAGAAAGATCCCACCCAAGCACTATGTCTTAAGCTCTTCGCTCAACTATCATTCTAGAGTTTTTAGAGGTTTTTAAATAAAACTTAGGGTTTCCCATGTATGACACTCTCAAATCTCTCAGTATATGTGGTATTTGTGGATTCTCACCAAGGCTGTAATGATGGTTGCCTTTCTTTTCATCCTATAACTAAAGCTTATGTGGAGCTCATAGGTAAGGAGGAAACTGAAAGAGCAAACTTGCAATGCATGTGTTGTAAAGTCAAACAATGGATCCACGGAGAAACGAGTCATGCAAGTCGAATCAAGATGTATAGGTGGATATATGGTGGAACCTAATTCTACTCAGCTCCTTGAATGCCTACCTCTCCTTTGGGTTTTGAAAACTGGTCAGAGGTTATGAGCTATCTTTTCTTTTTCTCAGGGAGTCAGGCAAATAAGTACTCATTGTTTTTAGTATTTGGACACTTGTCCATTTTTCTTTTCTTCTCCCTTTTCTCTCTTCTCTCTTTTTTTTAAATAACTTTTTGCATAGCTCATAGCACTCTTTTTGGCACTTAGGGATTTGGAGAGATAGCAATAGGAACCTGGAGCATTTATTGGGTGGCTGTCCTAATAGAATATTTTTAGTGTTCTCTCCCAGTGTAGGAGAAAAACATTTTTGGAATGGATGTAGGTGAAATGGCATGTTATTGCGCCTACCCCAGTGTAGAGTAGTGCATATGGAGGTGGATCTTGATTCAAGAGCATGACAAATTTCTCACCAGGGTCACAGAGGTTGAGAAAACTCAATGCAAGACAAGCAGCATGTATGTGGAAGTTTAACTAGCCTATCTCATCATATTTTGGCTCTGGTGGGAATGTAAGCTTTGTCATATAGGAACTCATCATGTTTTTGTATTTTTTTTAAAAGATAAATCTCCAGAACTCTAGTGTCACTTAGAACAAGATAGATAGCAGCTCAGACTTTCTCAATCTTATCAATCAGGTACCTAGACTTAGTTCAAGCATATGCAACCCACAAGTTTCGGGGCTCGAGCAAATTCTCATGTCAAAACAGGTTGGAGTTAAAACTTGAGAAAACTTTTATCTAAACTCTAGGTATTTCGGAGGTGTTGTAACAGAGCAGCTTATCATCATTTCAGATCATCTCAAGAGCTTCCTTTTTATTAACAAACATTTTTATTTGGTTTTTCATTTTTCAAGTCTCATACTAAAACTCAAAAGACTCTAAAGACTCTAAAAAGCATGGACCTTTATGTGCCCACATATTTTTGGTATTTTTTCATTTTTATGACTGACTCAATAATCGCGTAGGTACACTTACCTGGGTAGCTAGGGGATGCCTTCCCCAAGCTGGTTGTTGTCGTGGTTGAGCATTGAAGTTGAGCAGTCCTCTCGATGGAGCTCATGTTTGCAAGAGCTAGTGTAGCCGGGAACCTCAATCTCATCCAACAAGAAGTTATTTTCTCCACACAGTGATTAGCTGTGTGTAGGGAAGGTGTACTTCAAGTGACGTAGATGATGGTTCCTAGATGGACTAGCTCTTAGAGTCATCCTGCAGCAAATATCTCACAAAACACCAAAACTCGTGGAACGGATTAGGATAAACAGTTAGTGGTTAGCCGTTTCGCGGACTGGTTGTTGTGAGATTATTACAGTTCATACAGTGCCACAAGATGCTCAGTAATTATTTTTGGATTTTCTTTTTATCGAACAGAAAGGAAATATGCATGCTACTTTTTATTTTATTTTTAGACCACCACAATGAACACTCCTTTAGTTTGCGCTATAGGGATGTCACATGGGGCTTTGAGTTTTTATATGCAAAATGGATGTATTATTTTTTATTTTTTTCCTTTTTTATGCAGTGCTAGTGCAGAAGAGTAAACATGCTAAACAATAATTAATGCAATGCAAGAAAGTAAATATGGATAACTACCGACTTACTTTTCGGCGAGGGTTCAGTGGTTTTAAGTCGGCCGAATCGGACTTCTCCTTTGTAGGTTTCTTGGATGAGTGCCTCATTTGGTGATGGAGATGAAGGACTAGATGATTATACCTTCTCGTGCCAAACTTGTTAGGATCTTGGACTTGATATTGGTTGAGCAGGTTCATCCTCCATGTTCATCCATCTTGTTCTTTTGAGGTTGATTCCTTTAGTGTTTTGTTGATCGAGGCTCCTCGTCGACAATATTCACCTTGACCTATTTTGCACCGTCTGATCCAGGAGATGAGAACGCAGACGGTTGCACTTTCTTCTATCAACCTCTCTTGATCTTCACTAGTTTTGGGTTGATGAGTTGATGTCCATTGGAGCTGCAAACTCAAGTTCCTCCTTGGTTTTTCTTTGTCTTCTAACAGCGGGTGGAAAGTTTATTTTTGTTTGATGATACACCAGCCGTCTTGATGGATTAGGAAAGAACTCCATTGGTTCTTGCATGAGAGCTTCATCTCCAATGACTTGTGGGGGTCATCCTGGTCTTTGCTGTTGACATTTGAGTGTCTTCAAAGATGATGATAAGAGCAGGCATCAGTTTGACCTATACAGGGAAAATTGCATCCTGCTTGTCATTGCCTTCCTCACTTGAAGACATAGAATGAGGGTCACTCCAATTCTATCTCAATGATACATGTCATGTTCCTTAACCAACCTCAAACTTGTCTTATGTTCCTTTGACTTGTATGCGAACATGCTTGGGATGGTGAACTGCGGTAGAGCCCAAAGGGTTGGTTGACTGGCCAATGGAATGAGCTTCAATCTACTCTTACTGGCCTGGAGGTCCCTTTTGTCTTGCAGGGTGATTGGTCCACTATCATGGTGAAGTGTAGAAAGTGTTGAAGTGTTCTTACATTGATTTCTTTTCTATCTTGGTTCTTTCTATACACTTGTTATCCTTCCTTTTTGTTTCAAACCATGAACAGACATTTATTCTTTCTTTCCTGCAAGGATGTTAATGGACACATACCGAAGAATTGCAACAAATTTAAAACATGGGTTGTTGTCCATTTTTATCTATGCTAATGAAAAGATGGTTTCAGGATCACTTTTAGCATAGATTTTATTTATCATGTTTGTATTTGTTTATTGCATTCTTACATGGTTCAAGGCAAAGATAACTTTGTAGCAAAAGGTAAACTTTGATACTTACAGTTCTTCTATGAATGATGAGTTGTTCTTCTTTTTTGCGCAAAGCTATTGGACTTCATCATAAGCCTTGATTCATCTCGATGTGAGTTCATCTCGGGACTTATCCAGATTGTATTTGTGTGCTTTCTGCAGGGGGTTAGTCCAACAAATATAACCTATGTCTAACAAACACTCCTTAGTTCAATAATCAAACTAGACTCCATGTCTAATTTAACTAAAGAAGGCATTTTAACCTAAGCACCACGCTTAATTTAAAAAGCCTATAGAAGTATGTCGAGTACTTCCAAACTAAAGCATACTATAGCAAAACAAAGGTAGCATGTGAGCACATAGTGATTTACTCAAACAGAGATGAAAGCATGATCATGTATGGTGAGAATAGTTTTTTTTATTATTTTTTAAGTAGAGATGCAAGTGCTATGCATGTGTGCAAGGAACTAAACATGCTATGAATTTGATATGAGATAGAGTGGATGCATGGATTGTTCAAAGCAAACATGCAGTCACATGCAACATGATAACTACTCATTAAGTTTAGAGTCCATGAACAAGACTATCTCACCTTTCTTGATCATACTTACCATGACTCATAATAGAATCCGTGAGTTGTGCGGCGTCCTTGTTCGTCACACGTGATATCATTTGAATTCTTGTGACGAAGATCTTTTTCTCCAATCTACATTGGGGTTAGAATAGTATATACAAGTCTATACATACCTGTGAGATGGCAGGGTTCCAATGTTGATGAATCATGAATGTTCAGGCACCCTGGATTCTTTAATACCTCCCTTGTCTTGTTATTGTGGAAATTCGCCAAAAGGTTGAACCATTGATTTCCTGCTTATTCCACAACTCAACAAACACAAGGGTAATCCTACTAAAGCTAGTGGTAGACTAGGTTAGCAGATATCAAGATCAATATCAAAATCTTTACGCCAATTGTTTCCCCGGCAACGGCGCCAAAAATGCTTGTTGACACCTCTTAATGTTATCTCTAGTAACGGCGCTAAAAATGCTTGTGGGCATAGCATCGCTACTAGAATGCCAAGTTGTCATCCCCGGCAATAACACCAAGAGGTGTGGTATTAAATCATGCCACCATTTAGAATATAGAAATAGTATCCATAAGCCGCACGGATCAAATACCATTGTAGCATTTTACTCGTAGTATTACCAAGGTTGTCATTTATATTTTACCACTGGGAAACAATGGCTAAAGACATTGATAATTCACCATCATGTATCTACTAACTAGTATACCAACTAGACCTAAGTAGGGGTAAGTGGTAAATGATAAGAGTTATGCATAATATCACACACAGAGGAGAATCCTATAATATATAGTCAGCTAACTTGAGAGGACTAAGGGAGAGTTCAAGGTTCCTATGTACTTCTCTACTACTCGGGTTCTATTCTAGTTGACACTAGAATGTAACTAATGCATGGGTAAGTATAGCACACACCATAGCACTTGGGCAGCAAGTACCTTTCCAACTCTCGAATAAGACTGGGGAAGAAGGTAGTTGGGGAAGGCTGCCAAAAGCCCTACGAAACACCAATCCCGACGTGGTGGAATACGAAGGCCACATAGAGCTGTCACCCCTATAGGCTACCATAACTAACCGTAAGAATTGGGCGCAACCTCAGGTAAACTATAGCCTAGACACCATGTCTACACTATCGATTACTACTCTAGCCACATATGATAACTAGAGCACCTAATACAGGCGGAGATCCTATGCTAAGATGCAATAACTACACTAACCATACAAATAAGGCATAGAAGTAAATAGAGAAGATAAATATACTAAAGCATAAGTGTTGCAAAGATAAGATACAAAGATATACCAGACCTCCAAGGCTCCACGGCGAGATCCGGAATGAAGCCTCTCAACCCTAGCTCTCAAGTTACTAAACTATTACATTGAAGAGTCTAACCCTAATCTCCCTGGTGTGTTGATCTCTATGAGAGTATGATCCTTTCAAGGGACGCCTCTCAAATGGATCCCAACGAATAATGAATTAGGGTTTCAGGGGATGCCTCCCCCCTGGGGTCTGGGGCTGCTTTTATAGGGAGGAGCGATTAATGTGAGCCCTTGGATCAAACCGACATCGGCGGGTGGCTGAGATTCTTCCCCAAAGGCGGTGGATCCCGTGGGCCGAAACTGGGCCAAAATGGCCAAAATCACAGACCGGCCGGTCTTGGGGTGGGACCGGCCGGTCTCCCCCTATGACATGTGGGCCCCACCTTCCGCGTAGAGGTTTCTGGTCTCTTCTAGATCCTTTCTGCGCAGGTGCCGCTTCCAGGTGTGATATCTTTTCATCCGGGACTCCAAATATGGCAAATGATATGTCCGTTTCGATCGTCTCGACGAGTCCGTCGCAATGGTGCATTCTAATATATCATTTGAGATACTTTTATACTGTCATATTGATCAACTTGATAGCTTTTCCAGTATGTACCTGTAGGCACATAGATTCACCAAAACTCGTGGAACTCGTTAGATCAAAACCCTATACCTATGCTCTGTGGTTTATTTCATGTCAAGTTTGATGATAATTGATGGGTTATAATTGACATTAGTGACCGTCAACAATAAGGATCCAAGTCTTCCAAGATACAAGTCTTACAAGACCCATCGAATTCAGAAAGAACACCAAAGCAACTGTTACAAGAAACCCTGTAGAATTTGGCCATAGAAGAAAATTACGCGAAAAATCTACAAGGAACCCAGTGGAATTCTATCATAGAAGACAACCACGCAGAACCCAAGGAGGTAACCGCCGCAGACCTAGACTACCTCTTGAATAGACTAGACCGAGCAGATCCAAAGCATCCTAGATACACCATCACAGTGCATCCAAGATCGCCAAAAGTAGCACTGACTGATCAAACATCACATCGGGCCTCTCCAAAAACAAGCCGGATCGAACCCCATGTGAACAAGAGAGCTCCAGCTGTGCGTGGGGCGGTAGCTGATTTGCACCGAACAGCTAGAGGACAGTGCGGCTCGGCTACCTTCCCATGCGGAGCATATGTCTGGTAGAGTGAAAAAGAAGAACTAAGAGTGCAAAATGACCCAGCATAAGTGAAAGGTCCTAAATGGCTAGAGGGGGGTGAATAGCCTAATTAAAATTTCTACAAAGCACTAAACAAACCGGTTAGTATAACAAATGGCGAAGCAAGTGTTGCGCTAGCCTAGTGGGGGGTTGCAAGCCAACCTAACCAATTCTAGCAATCGTACTACACTAGGCACACTACGAATATGGTCCTTAGCAATTCAACTATGCTACACAACCTAATACACTACTTTTCACAAATGGAATCGCTAGGAAGGGAACCAAGTGTGCAAACCGTGCCTTCGGGATGTCGTGCCAATCACCTTCTTGATCAACAATGAGAAACCAAGGTGATGATCCAATCAATCAAATGAAATCCAAATATGATCTCGATGGATCAATCCCAAATGAACACCGGAGTTTTTACCGAGGTTCACGTGCTTGCCAACACGCTACGTCCTCGTTGTGACGGCACACTCACTTGGGATTCGGCGGCTAATTGGCACCACACCAAGCCTCCAACGGGCACCGCAAGAATCACCACAAGATGAGGGCAATACAAGTCACGAGCATTCCACTAGAGTACCTTTTGCGATCTCCCACGGGGACAAGGTCAAGAACCCTTACAATCACCTCCGGAGTGGCCAAGAACAATCTCCAAACTTGCTCAACTCTGGCTCGCTGCTCCAACCATCTAGGTGGTGGCAACCACCAAGAGAAATAAGCTCAATCGCAGCAAGAACGCTCACTAGTGCCACTAGATGCTCAATCATAAGGCAAATGCACTAGAAGCTCTCCCAATCACTCTCTAGATCAATCAAGATGAATGCAAAGTGAGGGAGGAGGTTTGCTTAGCTCTAGGGGATGTCAAGTATGTCAAAGTGCCAAGAGAGACTCCCCAAACCGGCCAAACAACTTATATAGGCACCCACCAAAGCACCCAACCGTTACTCACAAACTCAGATTTCTGCGCGTTGACCGGACGCGGGTTAAGTGGCGACCGGACGCGTCCGGTCCCTCTACCACGGCCACATGTCCCTGACGTTTGAATGTAGCCGTTGCGCGCCAACGGCTCGATCACTCGCGCTCTTCACCGATTGACCGGACGCTGCGTCTGTGCCAAGCACGGACGCCAAAGACAAGGGAGTCCGGTCGCTACCCAGAGAGCTCCAAAACTGCAAATTCTCGACCGGACGCGTCCGCTGCCCCTTGACCGGACGCGCCCGGCGTTCGGTCCACACACGGCCAGCAGAACACGCCTGACCTGACGCGGCACCGGATTGTCCGGTCGCCCGGCCCGTCCGGTCCTCCGAAAACCGACGGACGCCGCAGCTTGACCGGACGCAGCGTCCGGTCCCTTACCAGACAGCGTCCGGTCACCCCTAAGTGACTCCTCTTCATCCGCGGCGGGAGGGTTCCACACCCAAACACCATCACCTCTTGCTCTCATGTGCCAACACAAAAGTGTCTCTCCACTTGTGCACGTGTGTTAGCCTTTTCAAATGATTTTTGCAAGAGTTAGTAAGCACACTAGGTCCCTAATGCATATGCAAAGTCATTGCTCACCTAGTGGCACTTAGATAACCGTTATTGTGCGACATCGCCCCTCTTAGTAGTATGGTTGTCAATCCTAAACCCGGCCATTAACTTCTCTACTCGCCTATGGCCGGCAAAATTGAAATGCCCTAACATATACCTTTGCCTCTAGCATTCCATCTTGCTTCTCATCTTCCTTCATCTCCAAGTGTGGTACTTGATCACTTGTGGTCACCTTCATCACCTTGATCACCATTCCACCACTTGGTTTGGACCTCCCCTTTCTCTAATGCTACACACTTAGCAATAGGGTTAGTCCTAGGTTTCATCAATTAGCCAAAACCAAACTAGGGCTTTCAATCTCCCCCTTTTTGGTAATTGATGACAACCTCCACAAAGATATGAAATGAATATAATTTAGGCTTTACACCACTTGTCCAAATAATTTGAGCTTGTGAAAAGAATTGGACAAGTCATGTAAAACTTATTTGATAGCTATGGCTCCCCCTACATGTGTGCTAAGAGTTTGGATTTGAAGCTTTACACTCATGATGGATAAATTGGTTTTGGGAGAGTCATTTCTACCAAATTGATGCTAAGGTGTATAGAATGGACCTTTGAAGCGTGATACCATCGGAGTGCACATCATGAACCACCCTTAGCACCAAATCTAGCTAGAAACATCAAATAGCTAGAAATCCCGTGAGATTTAACATTAGAAGCGCGGTTTCTAGATACCACTTGAAAACAAATGCTATTCCAATTCTAGCTAGAGCCTATGCATGCTAGTAATCAATTCATCAATCAAGTTCTATACTAGCGAGCACCACACAAGCAAGAGAGAAACTACTTATGAAATACATAAATCTTAAGTGCAATGCAAGCAATCATATGAATGTGCACAATCAAATGCAATCAATCATGTTCATGAGCTTGCTCCCCCCTGCTTGTGTGCTTTAAAATTTTTTATCCCTTTCTATTCTTCAATCTTCATCTTCTCTCCTTCTTGATACATGATATCTTCTCTCCCTTATCGGTAATCTCTCCCTCTTTGTCATCAATAACCACAAAGGTGTATGATCATGCTTGGTGTAGACTTGAAATCATAGAGGGAGCTTGGAGTAGAGAGATGATCACTTAAAGTTGAGGATCACTTGTTTCCATAAACTTCCTTCTCTTATGGTTTAAACTAGCAAACTTGCATAAGTAATCTAGTTCGGTTTGAACCAATGACAAGCTTCTTCACACATCTTTTGTGGCAGAACCTTCTAAATTATATGGCCCACAAGCACCTGACATTGTCCTTAAGACCTCTGTCAGCCGTACTTGAGTACCACATAACCTAGAATGTTCTGTCGGGTGAAACCCCGATGAACCACGTTTCCTCCAGGATCGATACTTACAGAGACATCACAGTATTACAACAGTTTTCATACAAAATACCAGAGTAGCGGAAGACTTACAATAACTTAATTTACAAAACTTTTGTCAAACTTATACAAACCAGAGTAGCATTATTACAAAACAGCGGAAGTATCATTACTTAACTTTATTACACTCACGCAACGAAAGTGCCCTGCCCACGGACCCCACAATCTATTCCTCGTCAGTCACTTCCTCGATCCCCGTCATGCAACAAGGGCCGTAGCATTCTTGTCCATGCGGTTCACCTGCAACAGGGGTTAAACAAACCCTGAGTACAAAAAGTACTCCGCAAGACTTACCCGACCAAAAATTGGGGAGAAGACTCAGGAATGCTGGCTAATAGGAGTCAAGGTAAGGCTTTAGCAAGATCAAATGACACCTTTTTGCAAAAAGAGACTAAGCCAGTCCTTATTTTACTACATCAATCACTTGTCAACCATGTAACGGATTTAAAACTTTCCATCATCAACTTCCATCATTACTACGATGCCGGGACTCGGATCACGGCTCCCATATCGTGGAGCACACGATGATTCGAATCGCTTTATATACCCAGCTGGGGCTTCCTAGCCACACGATGTATGCATGACCAAACATCTTACATACATCAACTCACGCTTGCATTTCTCCAGACCAGAACGGGTCCTAGCCACGAGAGCACAAGTACACCATCTTCCTACACTGTCAGTCACAACCGTCGACGGGTGCACTCGTAGTATGGGTACACGTTACTTCTCGTCCCGGTGTCCGTTCTCGTGTGGATCATACAAGGGAGCTTACCGCCATTAGCATGCGACTAGTACTATCCAATAACCTCATGATCCCAGGGCCAAACAACGGACGGTCCTTAACCGACTCACAAGTGGGCGACACTACACCGGGGCACTAGCCCCTCCCCGGTGCAAGTCACTCCACCCGGTCTCAATTTACTCATCATCATGCTCTTGCTGCGTACCCTTGACCCGATCAAAGTGAAGGGATACCAGCAAGTAGCATCAGGTTTTCGTAATTGCCCTCAACGGGGATTTTGTTATCACATCTTTAAAAACATTTCGTAAAGCCTTTGCTATTTGCAGGGCTAAGCATACACTAGCATTTTCGAAATCAAAACAGGTATTTAGGGTATATATCAAGGTACGGTAAATGCATCAAAGTAGGAGGTCACACAACTCCTAACACCTAATGCATCATATCCGGAACATACGATATAAAAGATTTTCGAAATACAAGGAAGGGTCTGAATGCATCCGGGGCTTGCCTTGGGGCTTGACGAAGTTAGTAGCAGTGATGGCACTGTTGAGATCGGGGCCAACCTCTTCACACTGATAACCTTCCTCCGAGACGGGAGTCGGATCAACTACACGATTGAGATGCATGATTACAGTGCATTAATGAAAGACATGCGATAATGATGCAACGATTGTTAACTTTATCTTGAGTACAACTTTCCTTCACGGTATAGTTGCAACAAGAAGGTACAACTAGCGTCGACGACGATGGACTAACGATATGCAATCAACATAAAATGCCGAAGGTCATTAGGGTTAATGACCTAGGGTCATCACTCAATCCCAAAATCAGGCAACCTTAATAGTGATTAGAGTTAATTACTAATTTATTAATCATTTTTACAGTTGTTGAAAGCTATTATTTAAACATGCTAATTAAAGATTAATTAAACACTAATTAATCAAGAAATTAACTAATTAAACATTACTTAAAACAAGGCATTAATTAGGTATAATACAAAACTTAATCAAAACATGATCAAACTTCATAATTAAGATTATCATCACCTAATTAGCACACAAAACAAACTTCATGATTTTTGGACTTATATTTTAATTACTAAAAATCATGGAAGTTGCATTTATGAATTAAAAGAGCAATTTATTGCATAAGTAAAATTTACTCAAAAATCAAGGTTAGCATTTTTCTGGTGTGGAGCATGGCACGGGGATCACATACATATTTTTATCACAATTTTAGTTGCCCAAAAGAAATTCTAACAAAAAGATGAAAACAGGGAATGGAATTTATTTTTAGAAAAAGGAAAAAAACTCTTTTTTCCCTCGGGGCACCGTGGCGGCCCATCCGGCCCGCTTGGCCCAGCCTCGCGTCGGGCAGCCTCCCCCTCTCCCTCTCCGCCGACTGGCCCGGGCCCCGCCTTCTCCCTCCTCCTTCCTCTCTTTTCTCCTACCGAATTTGAGGACGCGGCGGCGGGCGGCGGCGGTTCTGGTCAACGGTGGCACCAACGGCGACACCATCACGACCAGTGTACTCCTCTCGACCTCCCGATCCCAACAAGGTACCACACGGCCACTCCACACCTCCGGAGCACACACGGTGGCATCCATGGCGGCTTACATGCGCACGGCGGCGACGGCGTGCCCGCGGTAAACCGCTACCGGCTTGGATGGATCAACACAAGGAAACAGGACGCAAGAGGATGCTCACCACGGCTCCGTGCTTGCTTTGGTTTGACCGGAGACGGACCAGAGAGCTCTGGCCGCGTAGGAGATACCCACGGCGGCGCTACTGCCGGCCGGGAGGAAGACGGCGGTGTAGGGACGACTCCGGCTAGCTTAGGTCGTGGTTAGTGGCTTAGTAGTTGCGCAAGAAAGTGGCGAATCTGTGTGCCAAAGATTGGAGAGGATGGTTGGATGTGGTGCTTGAATTTTGCGGTGGATCAAGGTGATCGGCGCCGGCGACAGGGAGAAGAAAGGCGACGTCGTCGGCCGGTGCATGTCTTTTATAGGGCAAGGATCGGTCGAGGAGGTACCCGGGGCCTTCGCGAGCACGGTGAGGTGGTCGGCCGAGCGCAAACGCCGGGAAGGCGCGCGAACGCCCACGGTGGCCGGCGGTGACTCACGGCATGGGCGTGGTGAGGTGTCCCCCTTTGTTCAGAGTAATGCGACTCACTCCCTCTCTTTTCAAATTACTCCAAAATTTTGAATAGAAGTTGAAAAATTCTAAAAATACGGATTGCTCAAAATTTAATTCTCTACAACTTTCATTTAAGAAGTTTTGTCAGATTTCAAATCGATTTTGAAAATGAAGTTTGAATTTGAAAAAAAGTTCAAATTCCCATTTCTGGAATTTCAAAATTACTTTTAAATTTTGAATAAAAGATGAAAATCTCCAAAAATAAAAGTTGTTCCATTTTTTCAATATCTTCAACTTTTGTTTAGAAAGTTTTTCCTGAAATTGAATAATTTTTTGAATTGTAGTTTAAAACTCAAAAGGGGACTATTCCCAATTTAAAGAACTTTTGAAATTACTCTAAATTTTATTCAAAAACTTGAAAAACTTTATATACCAAAGTTGTAGAGCTCAAAGATATTCACAAACTGTATTTTTGAAGTTTTCCCAAATTTGGAATATTTTGAGACGAAATTGAAAAAGGGGCAAAAACACTTTGAAAATTAGGGTTTTTGAAAAGGAATTTCAAATTGAACTTTTGGGCAATTAATTAATGATGTTGTGGCACTTTTCAAACCCAACCAATAGTACATTTTCAAAGTACAAACTTTATACTTTGAAATAGTACCAAAGTTTGGCAGGCTTTATTTAGAAAATTAATTATGGTTAGCTCATCAAAATTGAAATTGATATCAAATTTTCAACACTTAGCCAATTTAGCTTTAGTGTTGGGATTTGAATTCAATCAATTTTGAATCTTTCTTTACATTGTTTGACTTGTAAAACTTGGTTAGGGGTGTGAGTCGGGGTTAGCCAAGCACTTGCAAACATCCGGGTTGGTTTTAGTTGGTTGCTTTTATAAACAAGGATTAAACATGTGAATGAAATTTAAATGATGACCACATACACATGTGATAAGGGAACCCAAACAAACCCTAAAATAGTAAACTTGTTTTAATTGTTCACATTAGTGCTCTCTAATTATGAATGCTCATGCAATGATGATGATGACATGGCAGGTTTAGGTTAACGTAACACCGGGGGTGTTACATTATATTCCCCTTAAAGGGAATCTCGTCCCGAGATTCAAAGCTTAGGGCTAAGTAATGAAAAAGGAAACGTGTCAAGCAAACACATCTTACATGGTTTCATAGGGGAGGTAGAAGGGTTCATATTACAAGTCCCATATTTTTAGAAAGTCACAATTCTTAGAAACGAATCGTGACTTAGGTGAAGGAAGGAAGAAACTCCGAGAAAGGCTCATCCAGGAATTCCTTAAACTAGTTTATTCCAAAGATCACATCTATGTTTTGATCCTTCAGTACCACTAGATTTGTGGGATAGAGATATCCTCCAAGAGATATAGGAACTTGATATATCATTTCCGTGTGCATATATGCCCTCCCGACGAGTGCACCGAGAAATTCATCTTTGATTTCTTTTATGGGGATTTTATGCTTTTCAATGAAAGTACGGTTGATGAATGTATGTGAGCACCAGAATCAAATAATGTAATTGCGGGATGACGGTGACGGGGAACATACCCATTAAAAACAGGTTCTCCTTTAAGAACATCTCGGTTTGGACATGATATACACGCCCGATCTTCTTCCCGGCATTCACCTTCGGGACATACCGTGATTTACCTCCGCCTTGGTTACGAGCATCGCCGGTTACCGGATCCTTGTTGGAAGTTGGGATCACTCGTCTTTGGATAAGGACAATATTGAATAAAGTGTCCAGGACTCTCCACGATTAAAACAGGGACCTCTACCGGTGGATGGCGCTGGGGGAGCTGGTGGAGTGGGAGTTCGAATACCCCGGGTATTCGGCCGCTTTGGGATGGGTTGGGGCGGTAGGGTGAGTGTACACACCTGTTGCTGTGGGCTTCCGCCGCCGTGTGGTGGGTAGTAATAGGGTTCGTGACTTTGTTGGTCTTTGTGGATAGCGGGATTCTTTGGTGGGTATCCGAGTAGGGTGGAATATAACCTTCCGGGCGTTTACGGATTCCGCCGAAAAGTTAGAGAAAGCACGCCGCTCTTCACTCTTCTGTTTAAGCATGGATCTTTCATAAGATATTGCAATATCCACAGCCTCATAAAATGTGGCATTCGGATTTGCAGTAAGGTGGGTTTCAACATCACTCTTTAAACCCCGAATAAAACATTTCTTTTTCTTGATGTCCGTATCCACATGTTCCGGTGCATACTGTGATAGACGACTAAACAGATTCACATCTTGCACTCTTGACCGACCACCTTGCTTTATGGCTAGAAACTCTTCTAGCTTGCTTGCATCACCCGTCGGGGAATGAAGTCTTGACGAAATGCATCTTGGAACATGGCCCAAGTGACTTGTCGACCAACCTGGCCGACGTGCGAGAAAAATTTGCCCACCATGCGGATCACGGGGCCTCTCAACTGTTGGGCAAAGCAAACTTGGGTTTCAACAAGTCGGGACAACCCTCTAGCAGGTCAAACTTTAGATTTATAATACGGCTTGGTCATTAGCTTCTAGGGGTTCCTCGGCCCTTGTGAACACTGGCGGACGAGTTTTGAAGTGAAGTCCGCATATGTGATTTCGTCGTGATTACGGCGACCATGATTCTCATGTGGTGCATCACGATTTTCTTGACTTATTTTCCGTAGCATACGGGCATTCTCGATGGTGGCATGGACTAAAGGCGCCACGGCTTCACCAAAGACGGTGGTGCTTGTGGTGCCTGAGGGACCTCACCTCCCTCGTGTGAAGAACCAGCAAGAGTGTTGCCCGACATCTGTTATAGACAAGATCATATTTATTCACAATCATCACACAAACTAGCCACATGCTATTCTGTAGGAAGAATAGATAGGACCTATAAGATTGAGATCCTTAGGGCTAGCAAGAATAGGATTGATTTTACTTAGCCCAACCACTTTTTAACGGGGATACAAGTTTAAACATGTGAATTAAACATGATGCATGATCGAACCTACGAATCAAGCAAAAGACTTTTTTTAAATAACATAAGCATACTTTTAGTAATATAGGGCAAAAAGAAAACAACATGGTACTCCGCTTAAGACTCTTTTAAATAGCACCTAGAAGGCTACAAGAAAGAATTAAGACGGAGCAGAAGCAATTTGGACCAAACCACCTTTAACTTTTGGATCCAAAACATTTTGAAGTTTTCGAAAAATAATACTGTGAGTATCTTTGCAAGTACCGCTCTGATACCCTCTGTGGCAGAACCTTCTAAATTATATGGCCCACAAGCACCTGACATTGTCCTTAAGACCTCTGTCAGCCATACTTGAGTACCACATAACCTAGAATGTTCTGTCGGGTGAAACCCCGATGAACCACGTTTCCTCCAGGATCGATACTTACAGAGACATCACAGTATTACAACAGTTTTCATACAAAATACCAGAGTAGCGGAAGACTTACAATAACTTAATTTACAAAACTTTTGTCAAACTTATACAAACCAGAGTAGCATTATTACAAAACAGCGGAAGTATCATTACTTAACTTTATTACACTCACGCAACGAAAGTGCCCTGCCCACGGACCCCACAATCTATTCCTCGTCGGTCACTTTCTCGATCACCGTCATGCAACAAGGGCCGTAGCATTCTTATCCTTGCGGTTCACCTGCAACAGGGGTTAAACAAACCCTGAGTACAAAAAGTACTGCGCAAGACTTACCCGACCAAAAATTGGGGAGAAGACTCAGGAATGCTGGCTAATAGGAGTCAAGGTAAGGCTTTAGCAAGATCAAATGACACCTTTTTGCAAAAAGAGACTAAGCCAGTCCTTATTTTACTACATCAATCACTTGTCAACCATATAACGGATTCAAAACTTTCCATCATCAACTTCCATCATTACTACGATGCCGGGACTCGGATCACGGCTCCCATATCGTGGAGCACACGACGATTCGAATCGCTTTATATACCCAGCTGGGGCTTCCTAGCCACACGATGTATGCATGACCAAACATCTTACATACATCAACTCACGCTTGCCTTTCTCCAGACCAGAACGGGTCCTAGCCACGAGAGCACAGTACACCATCTTCCTACACTGTCAGTCACAACCGTCGACGGGTGCACTCGTAGTATGGGTACACGTTACTTCTCGTCCCGGTGTCCGTTCTCGTGTGGATCATACAAGGGAGCTTACCGCCATTAGCATGCGACTAGTACTATCCAATAACCTCATGATCCGAGGGGCCAAACAACGGACGGTCCTTAACCGACTCACAAGTGGGCGACACTACACGGGGCACTAGCCCCTCCCCGGTGCAAGTCACTCCACCCGGTCTCAATTTACTCATCATCATGCTCTTGGCTGCGTACCCTTGACCCGATCAAAGTGAAGGGATACCGCCAAGTAGCATCGAGTTTTCGTAATTGCCCTCAACGGGGATTTTGTTATCACATCTTTAAAAACATTTCGTAAAGCCTTTGCTATTTGCGGGGGCTAAGCATACACTAGCATTTTCGAAATCAAAACAGGTATTTAGGGTATATATCAAGGTACGGTAAATGCATCAAAGTAGGAGGTCACACAACTCCTAACACCTAATGCATCATATCAGGAACATACGATATAAAAGATTTTCGAAATACAAGGAAGGGTGCGAATGCATCCGGGGCTTGCCTTGGGGCTTGACGAAGTTAGTAGCGATGATGGCCTTTGTTGAGATCGGGGCCAACCTCTTCACTGCGATAACCTTCCTCCGAGACGGAGTCGGATCAACTACACGATTGAGATGCATGATTACAAAGTGCATTAATGAAAGACATGCGATAATGATGCAACGATTGTTAACTTTATCTTGAGTATAACTTTCCTTCACGGTATAGTTGCAACAAGAAGGTACAACTAGCGTCGGCGACGACGGACTAACGATACGCAATCAACATAAAATGCCGAAGGTCATTAGGGTTAATGACCTAGGGTCATCACTCAATCCCAAAATCAGGCAACCTTAATAGTGATTAGAGTTAATTACTAATTTATTAATCATTTTCACAGTTGTTGAAAGCCATTATTTAAACATGCTAATTAAAGATTAATTAAACACTAATTAATCAAGAAATTAACTAATTAAACATTACTTAAAACAAGGCATTAATTAGGTATAATACAAAACTTAATCAAAACATGATCAAACTTCATAATTAAGATTATCATCACCTAATTAGCACACAAAACAAACTTCATGATTTTTGGACTTATATTTTAATTACTAAAAATCATGGAAGTTGCATTTATGAATTAAAAGAGCAATTTATTGCATAAGTGAAATTTACTCAAAAATCAAGGTTAGCATTTTTCTGGTGTGGAGCATGGCACAGGGATCACATACATATTTTTATCACAATTTTAGTTGCCCAAAAGAAATTCTAACAAAAAAAGATGAAAACAGGGAATGGAATTTATTTTTTAGAAAAGGAAAAAACACTCTCTTCTTCCCTCGGCACCTTTGCATGCGGCCCATCCGGCCCGCTTGGCCCAGCTCGGGCGTGCGGCCAAGCAGCCTCCCCTCTCCCTCTCGCCGACAGCCGGGCCCTACTGCCGACTTCTCCCTCCTCCTTCCCTCTTTTTCTCCTTTGGTGAGGCGGCGGCGGTGGCCGGGGCGGCGGTTTCTGGTCAACGGTGGCACCAACGGCGACACCATCACGACCGGTGTACTCCTCTCGACCTCCCGATCCCAACAAGGTACCACACGGCCACTCCACACACCTCCGGAGCACACACGGTGGCATCCATGGCGGCTTACATGCGCCGGGCGGCGGCGGCGTGCCAGCGGTAAACCGCTACCGGCTTGGATGGATCAACACAAGGAAACAGGGCGCAAGAGGATGCTCACCACGGCTCCGTGCTTGCTTTGGTTTGACCAGGAGACGGACCAGAGGAGAGCTCGGCCGCGTAGGGAGATACCCACGGGCGCTACATGCCGGCCACGGGGAGGAAGACGGCGGTGTAGGGGACGACTCCGGCTAGCTTAGGTCGTGGTTAGTGGCTTAGTAGTTGCGCAAGAAAGTGGCGAATCTGTGTGCCAAAGATTGGAGAGGATGGTTGGACGTGGTGCTTGAATTTTGCGGTGGATCAAGGTGATCGGCGCCGGCGAGGAGAAGAAAGGCGACGTCGTTTTACGGTGCATGTCTTTTATAGGGCAAGGATCGGCCGAGGAGGTACCCGGGCCTTCGCGAGCACGGTGAGGTGGTCGGCCGAGCGCAAACGCCGGGAAGGCGCCTGAACGCCCACGGTGGCCGGGCGGTGACTCACGGCATGGGCAAATGGTGAGGTGTCCCCCCTTTGTTCTTGTAGCACGCAGGCCACTCACTCCCTCTCTTTTCAAATTACTCCAAAATTTTGAATAGAAGTTGAAAAATTCTAAAAATATAGATTGCTCAAAATTTAATTCTCTACAACTTTCATTTAAGAAGTTTTGTCAGATTTCAAATCGATTTTGAAAATGAAGTTTGAATTTGAAAAAAGTTCAAATTCCCATTTCGGAATTTCAAAATTACTTTTAAATTTTGAATAAAAGATGAAAATCTCCAAAAATAAAAGTTGTTCCATTTTTCAATATCTTCAACTTTTGTTTAGAAAGTTTTTCCTGAAATTGAATAATTTTTGAATTGTAGTTTAAAACTCAAAAGGGGACTATTCCCAATTTAAAGAACTTTTAAAATTACTCCAAATTTTATTCAAAAACTTGAAAAACTTTATATACCAAAGTTGTAGAGCTCAAAGATATTCACAAACTGTATTTTTTGAAGTTTTCCCAAATTTGGAATATTTTGAGACGAAATTGAAAAAAGGGGCAAAAACACTTTGAAAATTAGGGTTTTTGAAAAGGAATTTCAAATTGAACTTTTGGGCAATTAATTAATGATGTTGTGGCACTTTTCAAACCCAACCAATAGTACACTTTCAAAGTACAAACTTTATACTTTGAAATAGTACCAAAGTTTGGCAGGCTTTATTTAGAAAATTAATTATGGTTAGCTCATCAAAATTGAAATTGATATCAAATTTCCAACACTTAGCCAATTTAGCTTTAGTGTTGGGATTTGAATTCAATCAATTTTGAATCTTTCTTTACATTGTTTGACTTGTAAAACTTGGTTAGGGGTGTGAGTCGGGGTTAGCCAAGCACTTGCAAACATCCAGGTTGGTTTTAGTTGGTTGCTTTTATAAACAAGGATTAAACATGTGAATGAAATTTAAATGATGACCACATACACATGTGATAAGGGAACCCAAACAAACCCTAAAATAGTAAACTTGTTTTAATTGTTAACATTAGTGCTCTCTAATTATGAATGCTCATGTAATGATGATGATGACATGGCGGGTTTAGGTTAACGTAACAGGGGGTGTTACATCTTTCAATGGTTATCTTGTCAATGTTGAACTAAATCCTTTCTTGCTCATTTAACTAGATCAAACACTAGGTTCACATTCTCATGAACAAGTCATATTTAGCCACTAGATCATACAAGTTATAGAAGCAATAGTGGCATAATATGTACTTAAAATCATTTTGGTTTCATGAATGAGCCTAATTGAACAAGAGATACTACTAGACTATGTCTATATGTTCTAATCAAGTCCTTAGTAAATATGAATGCATCATGCCAAATAATTTCACCTTTGCTTTAGTCGAAGGAGAGGCATGTCATATAATAGGGGTGCATTCATTTCATGTTGGAGAAGTCAAGAATGTTCAACTCATTTCTCAAGGTGCAAAATCTCTTCTCATCAAGTGGCTTGGTAAAGATATCGGCAAGTTGATCATCGGTGCCAACACTCTCAATAGAAATGTCTCACTTTGCTTGGTGATCTCTAATGAAGTGATGCCTTATGTCAATGTGCTTTGTTCTTGAATGTTGAACTGGATTGGTGGTGATCTTCACAGCACTTTCATTGTCACATAGCAATGGCACTTGTCCAAATTTGATTCCAAAATCTTTCAATGTGGCCTTTATCCATAGCAATTGAGCACAACAACTCCCCGCACTAATGTATTCGGCTTCGGCGGTAGAGAGTGCAACACTATTTTGTTTCTTGGATGACCATGAGACAAGTGATCTTCCTAGCAATTGGCATGTTCCACTAGTGCTCTTTCTATCCTCCTTGCATCCCGCATAGTCGGAGTCCGAATATCCAATCAACTCAAAGTTTGACCCCTTGGGATACCACAATCCAACATTAGGTGTATACTTAAGATATCTCAATATCCTCTTGGTTGCCTTCAAGTGACTTTCTCTTGGTGAAGCTTGAAACCTTGCGCACATGCACACACTAAACATGACATCCGGCCTAGAAGCGGTCACATAGAGTAGGCTTCCAATCATTGACCGATACAACTTTTGATCTACCATGTTGCCACTTGTATCCAAGTCAAGATGACCATTTGTTCCCATTGGAGTCCCAATTGACTTGGCTTCTTCCATTCCAAATTTCTTCAACATGTCCTTGATGTACTTGCTTTGACTCACAAATGTGTCTTTCTTCAATTGCATGATTTGTAGACCAAGGAAGTAACTAAGCTCTCCAATCATAGACATCTCAAATTCTTTTGCCATTATTTCTCCAAACTCTTCATAAAAGTCTTGGTTGGTTGATCCAAAGATAATGTCATCCACATAGATTTACAACACAAACAAGTCATTTCCAATCTTCTTGGTGAAGAGAGTGTTATCAACCTTTCCCATCTTGAACCCTTTAGAGAGCAAGAAGTCTCTCAATCTCTCATACCATGCCCTAGGAGCTTGCTTCAAGCCATAGAGAGCCTTCTTCAACTTGTAGACATGGTTGGGCTTCTTGATATCTTCAAATCCCGGGGGTTGCTCAATATACACTAGCTCATTGATGAATCCATTCAAGAAATCACTTTTCACATTCATTCGATATAGCTTGATGTTGTGGGCACAAGCATAGGCTAATAAAATTCTAATTGCCTCTAATCTTGCAACCGGTGCATAGGTTTCTCCAAAGTCAAGACCTTCAACTTGAGTATATCTTTGTGCTACCAATCTTGCTTTGTTTCTCATAACTATGCCATCTTGATCTTGCTTGTTTCGGAATACCCACTTGGTGCCAATGACATTGTAGTTCTTAGGACGCTCAACTAGTTTCCAAACTTGATTTCTTTTAAAGTTATTGAGCTCTTCATGCATTGCATTGACCCAATCACAATCCATCAAAGCTTCATCTATCTTCTTCGGTTCAATGGATGAGACAAATGAATAGTATTTATAAAATGATGCCAATCTTGATCTTGTTTGTACACCACTTCTAATATCACCAACCACTTGATCTAGAGGATGATCCCTTACAATATGAATTAGTTGGAGACCATAAGGTTGAGTACTTGAGCTTGGTTGATCACTTGGTTGAGATGATGTACTAGCCACTTGATCTTTCAATTGAGAACCACTAGCTTGAGATTTATCTTGAGAACCACTAGCTTGCATATTTGGAGATGTAATCACTTGATCTTTGTCATCTTCAACATTCAACATTTGAGTTGGCCTAATGTCCCTAACATCCATTTACTTCATGGCTTGTATCAATTGAGTACCTCTCACATCATCAAGATTCTCTTCTTCATCTTGTGAGCCTTTGGTTTTATCAAATTCCACATCATGCACTTCCTCAACTATGCCATGAGTGAGATTCTAAACTCTATATGCTTTGCTTATAGTAGAGTAACCGAGTAGGAATCCTTCATCACACTTCTTCTCAAACTTGCTCAATCGAGTGCCCTTCTTGAGAATGTAGCATTTGCATCCAAACACTCTAAAGTATGCAATGTTGGGCTTTCTTCCATTCAACAACTCATATGGTGTCTTCTCTAGCAGCCTATGACAATAAAGCCTATTTGAGCAATAGTTGGCGGTATTGATTACTTCGCCCAAAATGAATGATCCACATTGTATTCACTCAACATTGATCTTGCCATATCAATCAAGGTTCTATTCTTCCTTTCAACTAGCCCATTTGATTGAGGAGTGTACTTAGCCGAGAATTGATGTTTGATGCCAAAGTTATCACAAAGTTCTTCAATTCTTGTGTTCTTGAACTCACTACCATTGTCACTTCTCACTTTCTTGATTGAAGTTTCAAACTCATTTTGGCTTCTCTTGACAAATGTCTTGAATGTGTCAAATACTTCACTTTTGTCAACAAGAAAGAATACCCAAGTGTATCTTGTAAAGTCATCCACTATCATAAATCCATATTTGTTTCCACCAATGCTCTCATACTTGGTAGGGCCAAATAGATCCATGTGTAACAACTCAAATGCCTTGCTTGTGCTCATCATACTCTTGTTGGGATGAGTGTTGCCAACTTGTTTGCCCATTTGACATGAACTACAAAGCTTGTCTTTCTCAAATACCACATCCTTCAACCCTCTAACTAGATCATGCTTGATTAGCCGGTTGAGTTGTTTCATGCCAACATGTCCTAGCCTTCTATGCCATAGCCAACCCATGCTTGATTTGGTGATCAAACATGTTGTCAATTGAGCTTCACTAGCATTAAAATCCACAAGATAGAGATTCTCATATCTAAAGCCTTTGAATATCAAGTTGCTTCCATCAACACTCACTATCTTAACATCATCAACACCAAATATGCATTTGAATCTAAGATCACAAAATTAAGCCACAGACAAGAGATTGAAGTTGAGAGATTCCACAAACAACACATTGGAGATGGACATATCATTTGTAATTGTAATCTTTCCCAAACCTTTGACCTTGCCTTTGCCATTGTCACCAAAAGTAATACTATCAATACCATTGCCACTTGATGAGATTGATTTGAACATTCTAGAATCCCCGGTCATATGTTGAGTGCACCCACTATCAAGCACCCAATGTCTTCCTCCGGCTTTGTAATTGACCTACAAAAGTAAATCAATTCTTTTTAGGTACCTAAACTTGCTTGGGTCCTCCATGGTTAGTCACTAAGCTTTTGGGCACCCAAATTGCCTTCTTCTTTGGGCCAACAATGGGAGCACCAATGAACTTAGCCTTCACACCATTAGTACCTTTGGTAAGCAAATAACAAGAATCATAACAAATAGAGGATATGTTAGCATTCTTCTTGTTCTTGCAATATTGCTCTACATGCCCTACTTGCTTGCAACTAGAGCAAAACCGACCATTGCCCTTCACAAAACTAGTCTTGTGAGGAACAAAGGACGCCTTGCCATTCTTGGGGGTATAGCCCAATCCCTCTTTGTTTAGGGAGAACCTTTGGCTACCCAAGCACTTTAGCAAGCGGGCATCTCCACCGTAGGCCTTGCCTAGGGCATGAGTGAGCTCATTCACTTCTCTCTTGAGAGTCTCATTCTCCACCATGAGTGAGGCATCACAAGTGAAATCATCACTAATAGTAGATGTGGCATTGCTTGAGCTACAAGAGGGGGTTAGTGGGACCAACAACAATAGGAGTATAGAATGCTTCATCAAGAATATCACAAGTTACTCCTACGTTGCATGTGTCTACGACATCCTCAATCTTAACTTGATCAAGGAGGGAGGAGTGAGCCTTTTCAAGCTTAGTGTGAACTTTCTCAAGCTTCTTATGGGCTTCCATTAGCCTCTCATGAGTAGCATTGAGCTCATCAAAGGATTACTCAAGAGCTTTCTTGCTCTTACGCAACTCTCTGCACTCCTTCCTCTTTTCCTCAATGTAAGAGTGAGCATCTCGTAGCATGCTCATGAGGTCCTCCTTTGAGTACTCCTCATCATCATCACTCTCACTATCGCACTCATCATCGGATTGTACCTTAGATGGCTTAGCCATTAAACATGTCGATGGAGCATCAAAGAGTGAAGGCTTGTTGGAGATGGCAAGACTAGCAAGTGCCTTCTTCCTTGATTTCTTGTCATCTTCACCCTCATCACCACTATCACTTGAGGCATCACTATCCCATGTGACACAATAAGATTGCCCCTTCTTCTTCTTGAACTCAAGCTTCTTCTCCTTCTTTTCCTTCTTTTCCTTCCTCTCTTTCTTGTTCTTCTTCTTCTTCTTGTCATCCTCATCACTATCATCATCACTAGAGAGAGGACAATCGGCAATGAAATGATCTTTGCTCTTGCACCGAAAGCATCTCTTGGTCTTGATTGCATCTCTTCTCTTCCTAGAACCATAGCCCTTCTTCTTCATGAACTTGTCAAATTTGCGCACAAGAAGAGCCATTGCTTCATCATCCGCTTCACTTGAGCTTGTGCTAGCTTCATCACTTGATTCTTACTTCTTTTTGCCTCTTGATGAAGTAGCCTTGAATGCAACCACTTCCTTGTCTTTCTTCTTCTCTTTGTCCTTCTTCTCATCGTTTTGAGAGCCCCCTTCCTGTTCCACACGGTAGGTGTCATGTGTGACCACCTCATCTAGTACTTGGTTAGGGGTCTTAGTGTCCAACCCTTCTCTCACTAGCACTGTGACCAAGAATTCAAATCTTGATGGTAGGCTTCTTAGGAACTTGTGAGAGAAATCCGTATTATCCACCTTCTCACCTAAACTCTTCAAGTCATTGACAATCACTTGGAGGCGGTGGTACATCTCCGGCACACTCTCATCATCTTGCATCTTGAAACTTGAGAGCTTGTCCTTGAGGATGTATAGCTTGGCACTCTTCACGGCTTGTGTGCCTTCATAGGTCTCCTCCAACCTAGTCCACACATCATGAGCTCTCTCCAAGTCCTTAATTTGCTCAAATACCTTTGACTCCAGGTGTTGATTGCAATGTCATTGAATTGGAGCTTCTCTTCTTTTCTTGGAGTTGGATCGGCTGGATCAATCACGGCAAAATCCTTGTCCACAACCTCCTAAACTTTCCGGTTGAGTGATTTCAAGTATGCACACATCTTTCTCTTCCAATGATCATAACCGGTACCATCGAAGTGCGGTGGCTTCCCCACATGGTTGATATGGTTGACTTGAGCCATTTTAACACCGAAGGATGTTAAGCCTTAAACAACGGTGACCTCAGCTCTGATACCACTTGAAAGGTCCTAAATGGCTAGAGGGGGGGTGAATAGCCTAATTAAATTTTCTACAAAGCACTAAACAAACCGGTTAGTATAACAAATGGCGAAGCAAGTGTTGCGCTAGCCTAGTGGGGGTTGCAAGCCAACCTAACTAATTCTAGCAATCCTACTACACTAGGCACACTACGAATATGGTCCTTAGCAATTCAACTATGCTACACAACCTAATACACTACTTTTCACAAATGGAATCGCTAGGAAGGGAACCAAGTGTGCAAACCGTGCATTCGAGATGTCGTGCCAATCACCTTCTTGATCAACAATGAGAAACCAAGATGATGATCCAATCAATCAAATGAAATCCAAATATGATCTCGATGGATCAATCCCAAATGAACACCGGAGTTTTTACCGAGGTTCACGTGCTTGCCAACACGCTACGTCCTCGTTGTGACGGCACACTCACTTGGGATTCGGCGGCTAATTGGCACCACACCAAGCCTCCAACGGGCACCGCAAGAATCACCACAAGATGAGGGCAACACAAGTCACGAGCATTCCACTAGAGTACCTTTTGCGATCTCCCACGGGGACAAGGTCAAGAACCCCTTACAATCACCTCCGGAGTGGCCAAGAACAATCTCCAAGCTTGCTCAACTCTGGCTCGCTGCTCCAACCATCTAGGTGGTGGCAACCACCAAGAGAAATAAGCTCAATCGCAGCAAGAACGCTCACTAGTGCCACTAGATGCTCAATCATAAGGCAAATGCACTAGAAGCTCTCCCAATCACTCTCTAGATCAATCAAGATGAATGCAAAGTGAGGGAGGAGGTTTGCTTAGCTCTAGGGGATGTCAAGTATGTCAAAGTGCCAAGAGAGACTCCCCAAACCGGCCAAACAACTTATATAGGCACCCACCAAAGCACCCAACCGTTACTCACAAACTCAGATTTCTGCGCGTTGATCGGGCCGCGGGTTAAGTGGCGGCGGGACGCGTCCGGCCCCCTCTACCACGGCCACGTGTCCACGGCGTTTGAATGTAGCCGTTGCGGCGCCAACGGCTCGATCACTCGCGCTCTTCACCGATTGGCCGGGGCGTCTGTGCAAAGACGGGACGCCCGGCCCCGATGGAGTCCGGTCGCTACCCGAAGAGCTCCAAAGCGCAAATTCTCGGCCGGGCGCGTCCGCTGCCCCTGGCCGGGACGCGCCCGGCGTTCGGTCTACACACGGCTTGGCCAGAACACGCGACTGACGCGGCACGGATTGTCCGGTCGCCCGGCGATCCGGTCACTCCCGAAAACCGACGGGCCGCAGCTTGACCGGACAGCGTCCGGTCCTTACAGACGGCGCCCGGTCACCCCTAAGTGACTCCTCTTCATCCCGCGGCGGGGAGGGTTCCACACCCAAACACCATCACCTCTTGCTCTCATGTGCCAACACAAAAGTGTCTCTCCACTTGTGCACGTGTGTTAGCCTTTTCAAATGATTTTTGCAAGAGTTAGTAAGCACACTATGTCCCTAATGCATATGCAAAGTCATTGCTCACCTAGTGGCACTTAGATAACCGTTATTGTGCGACATCGCCCCTCTTAGTAGTACGGTTGTCAATCCTAAACCCGGCCATTAACTTCTCTACTCGCCTATGGCCGGCAAAATTGAAATGCCCTAACATATACCTTTGCCTCTAGCATTCCATCTTGCTTCTCATCTTCCTTCATCTCCAAGTGTGGTACTTGATCACTTGTGGTCACCTTCATCACCTTGATCACCATTCCACCACTTGGTTTGGACCTCCCCTTTCTCTAATGCTACACACTTAGCAATAGGGTTAGTCCTAGGTTTCATCAATTAGCCAAAACCAAGCTAGGGCTTTTAATAAGGCACATCTCAAGACTTCTTCTACCTATCAGAACGAGCCTCCAATCACAATGCTACTCCGGGATTAGTCTGCCTCTAATCCCTATCTCAAGAATTCTTCTACCCACTAAATGGACCATACTGGAAGAACAAGAAAGAAGCCCGGGGACTGCTCCACCTCACAAACTATCATCTTTACAAAAACAGAAAGAAGCACACTACAAGACACTGAAAGCAACCGAGAGGGAGATCCAATTTACAGGATCAGATCGGCGTACATAGACCAAGTTCACCAAGACAAAGAAGCACTGACAAGAACAATAAAAGAGGGCAGTAAAGAAAGCAGTAAAGGAGCATATTCCAGGCATATTCCAGAACAGTAAAAGCCTTTATACCACCAGCTGCCAACGTCCAACCATAAAAGCAGACAAAAAGAGCAGTAAAAGCAAGTCACGAGCCGTTGTCCAATTCCTACAACAGAAGAACTCAGAAAAAGCTCGGGGGCTACGACTAAAAGTAAGACACGAGCATTTGTCAAGTTCCTGCACAGAAGAACTCAGAAAAAGCTCAGGGGCTACGACTAAAAGCAAGACACGAGCATTTGTCAAGTTCCCGCACGTAAGAGCTCGAGAAAAGGTCGAGGGCTACGGCTAAAGCAAGTCACGAGCCTTCGCCCGGTTCTTACAAAGAACTTCGGAAGATTTGGGGGGCTACGCTTAAGGAAACGCACTTACAATACCAAAGCAGACTAAAAGCCATCGCCCGACTTCTTTTTTGACCAAAAACAACTCAAACGAAGGCTCGGGGGCTACAGGGCATACACCCTCAACTTTTTTCTTCCTCTCAAGACCTTCTGGCTACTTATAAATAAGTAGCAAAAGGCTCGTGGGCTACACTCAATGAGTGCACCTACGGCGCACAACATAAGGAAAAGAAGTCTTGACTAGATCATTTCAAAGCATCACTCAAGAAACAAAGGCGTTCCCCGAGTTCTACTTGAAATGTTCGGGGCTTGTCGATACGGGGCGCGAGCGGCTATTCACCAAAGACGGCTCCCGTCGGGACAAAAGCAAGAAGGCCGGATCCGAGTAGATAACGGATCATCCTAGTTAGACAAATAGAAAGTAACTTACGTAATAGGAGCGGAACTCTTCCTACAAGTAGGCTAGGATTAGAAAACCGCAGCTCGGCTCCTTTCCTCTCATAAAAGGAGTCGAGCACCCTCTTTTGTAACAGACGAACAACACACAATCACACATCAATCCAACGCAAAGGGCCAAGGCCGACTGGAGTAGAGCTTTTACTCGACGACGAGGGCTTGAACCAGGATAAACCGTGTGTCTCTTGCGTGAAACCGCCGAGTTTCAGTTATTCGCCGAGATCCGAATCAAGCGCTACGGGAACCCGTGTATGTGCTATCGGTGGTTAAACACCGACATATGCTTTAGTCTAATAAAATAATTATAGAAGCTACAACTATGAATTATTTCAATTATACGTAAAAGCATTAATCTAAAGCTACAACAAAAAACTTTGTACTAAGGCTACCATATTCGCTTGTCTTATCAACCGCCTTATCAACCATTCAAACAGTATTTTTCTCTCACAATAAATTAGTCTACTTGTCTTATCAATCGGTTTATAAGTCTAACTCGAACAACTTCGGAAGCCACATGTCATCATACGGTTGGATCTTGACCGGTGATTGGTTCTTAGGACATCAATCCTCCCACTATTATAGATTTAACTATGCGTAAATTCTTTGTAACATAATTTTTAAAAACTAGCAAAGGGCTCAACAAGGCAAAACAAATGTAAAAAAATCAACAGAATGGCTTAATAAGGCACTCAAAATTATTGTTCAATAAGGCAAAAGAATTCCTCAAAATGCAAAAAAAAAATAAAAACTAAGGCAAAAGAAAAATAGAAAAAGTCAAATGGCTCATGAAGGCAAAAAAAACTATTGAAAAATTAATGCAAAAGCAAAATATAAAAGTTAAAAAACTATTTAAAAATGAAGGCAAAAGAAAAATATAAAAGTTAAAAAGGCAAAAAAACTATTAAAAAATAATGCAAAAGCAAAATATAAAAGTTTAAAAAACTATTCAAAAATTAAGGCAAAAGCAAAATTCTGAAATAATCGCTAGAGGAAGGCCTTGAACCTTTGACATTGTGGTTAACAGCCACACGCTCTAACCAACTGAACTACTCCAGCATTATCTATAAGTAACGATTAGATGATATATACTTATTAAATCCCATCACGGCTAATATCCACCATCCAAACCGTACACGATCCGTGACGCCAGTAGGGTCCGCTTCCCTTCGCCAAGGCAACAACCTCCTCCTCCCGACCACGCGAAGCTAACGTTTCGTGACAGAAGAAGATTGGAAGAACACCAGGACGAGAAGCGATCGGAGCGAGGCGACGGCTGCGCCATGAGCTACCAGAAGGTCCCGGAGTCTTATCCTCCACCAGGCAAGCAACTCCCATCTCTCCTCCGTCGTCTCCAATCCCTGCACCAACCTCCGTTTTCTCGATCTGAAGTTCCCCGGTCAGAGATCCCTCCTCTTCGGCTCCAATCCGTCGGCCACAGATCGAGTCGCCACCCGTCGGGGAGTCGGCATGAATTCGCCGGGCAATGCAGCGCCGGATCTTCTCTCGGTTGGTTCAAGTTTGGAAGGCCCGTTGCTGCTGATCTGATCCGAGTTTTTCGTGCTGTTTCTGCAGGGTACTCGCAGCCGTACCCGCCGCCCCAGGCTCCTCCACCGCAGGGGCCTTACTACCCGCCGCCGCAGCAGCCACCTCCAGGGTACCAGGGGTACTTTAACAACGGCCAGCAGCCCTACGGCTACCCGCCGCCGCATGGTGAGCATCACCATCACGGTCATCACCACCACCATGACGACCATCATCACCACCATGGTCATCACCACCATCACCACCACCACGAAGACGATGACTGCTGCCTTGGCTTCCTGAAAGGATGGTAATGCAGGCCTTTCTCTTTTCTGATCACCTAGGATAGAAGAAGGGAATCATCTGTGTCTTAGCTATGTACATACTAATAGTCTTGTGCTGATAAATTTATGTTTTTAGACAAACTGATCAATTTCTACAAGGGGAATATAGTTAATCTGCTGTTTAAATAAGCAATGTTTGAGCTGAGCCATATACATACAATTGGTAGAAAAAAAAAAGGAGCAAATTAGGTTTGTGCAATCTTCTTGATGAAAATGGTATAAGCTTTGTTCATGTTCTAGGCATAATGAAAATGTATACTGATTTGCATCTCGGAATTGAAATGGTGGATAGCCTCAAATGATAAGCTATATCGTGAAAACTTAGTAGTAACATTTCATCTATTCATGTTCCCTTGCTTGGTTAGTTGCCTTAAAATTTTGCTGTTTGTGCATCTTTTCTAGGACTAACAATGAAATTATCTGCAATAGCTGAAAGATGAAATTAAGAATGTATACAGGCTTAATTACCATGCTTATTATAAACTTATTTACAGACAGGTTGTATTCACTGTATGTTGACATGTTACGGGTCTAATAAATGACCTTTCTTGGCCATGAAATATTATGAAGTATTGTTGCATGGTGTATGCTGAGATTGTGGGGATTACACCCTCAGATTTAAAATACATGTCGTTTAGGACATCGATAAGGTTTACAAGGTCAAACCTTGATTAACAATTTCTTTAAAATATGGCATTTCAAACAAATGCAGTTAAATGTTTGGAAAGTAGTTATCAGGTGAATGTAGAAACATATATCTTTAATTGAATTGTAACCCTTATATATTGATAGTCAAAGTTTTAAAAGTTTGACTGTCAAGAACCTTAAAATGACATGTACTTGATTGAATAGGAGGAAGTGCCAACAATGCTCTGTACTTTTGTGGTAGATTATGTACTCTGGCCTGACACAAACATAAGTCAATCTGCAAGTTTCAATATTTTTCTGATAAAATGTTTCACTCACGTATGTTAGGGCAATGTTATCTAATATTTGCAATTTTGCATCAATTACCTCTGTTGACCAAAAAAGCACCTCCTTAGTATGTTCATTTAACTAATTTCTATATACCTGTGAAGCTGAATGAAGAAAATAACACACACATTGCCAATGTGTTATGGAAGCGCTTCTGAACATGCTAGAATTTTTGAAACATAGCAAAAATAATTGACACCTCGATTTGTCTAATCTCGCTATGATGTTTTGGGTGCACAATGTCGCTGAGTAAGGTCATGCTGATATTCGCCTATGTTTTGAGGAGACTATTTTCATAACTCATATGTCTTGAGAAAGAAACACTGCGTGTTTCTCTAGTTAATAAGCAAATAACCCATATGTGTTTCCATTTGCAGGCTGGCCGCTCTTTGCTGCTGCTGCATGCTGGATGAGTGTTGCTGTTGCTTCTAACATACATGCACCTGAAGCTCGTTGTATCTGGCATTGTGGAACGGCAACATTAGCCTGACCATTTGACTGATTATGGTTGCTGGATAGTGTTACTTGAATTTTCGCTGTGTTATTGTTCGTAAATAATTTGAATAATATATCTTGTTAATAAAAGGTATTTGCAGTGTTTCTTTCTCTGACTGTTCCGAGCTGATTGGTCCATGGAAAAACGTGAAATCCTTCCTTTCATAGATCCATGTATCGTTGAATTTTGATGAGATGTTCAAATTCGGAGGTGCTGGCAACGCGAGCGTCAGACGCATGCTCAACACGGTTACGACCAAGAGAGAGCATTGATCAAAATGCTAACCTCCGTATATGAGCAATCTCCTCCCTCCCATGCCCGATCCCTGGTATATAGTCACTCTGGTCCTAAATAGACGTCGATTCAAACTTTTAAACATTTTAGTGAATCACAAGGAACAACAACAAGCAGTTCCATAAATTATGAGTCTTATCTTTCGGCCCTCCTCAATGGAAGTTATTAACAGTGTCACTGCATTTCATAGCGAGCTACTATCTACTCCCTCTGTTTCTAAATTATAAGGCATTTTGATTTTTCTAGATTTATAGCTTTTGCTATGCACCTAAATATACGTTATGCTTTAGGTGCATATGTATCTATAAAAACCAAAATGTCTTATAATTTGAAATGGATTGGGTCTGCCTGCTGCGGCCAAAAGAAATGAATAGAACAAGGGGAAACAATTAATTGCCTGATCAGTGATCGCATAAGTTGGTCTGTTCATCTCCATCCTTACGTGTTCCTTGTTCAATTCAAATGTGTCCTTGGACAAGAAACCCCAGTCCCTTCCATTGCACCGGGTGCCGGTGGTCGATCGAAAGCGCGGGGCACACTGCTAGTGCTAGCTGCATCTCGTCAGGTCCGTCCGTTCATTCTAGCCTTCATCCAGCACTCCATCTTGACATGCTTCTGCTGCACACCAAGTCAAGTGAAACTATATAATATACCAACAATCGAGTTGCATTATTTAGGAAGAAGGGATAAATTAAACAACTTGTACTGCACTATTACTAATGTGTCTCAATTTTCAAGCCACTACTGTATTTGCAACAAATTGTTAACTGAAGAAGAGATGAGCCTAGCATGAAGGATGGAAGCCACTCAGACTAGCCAAGGAGGCTGCCTGCGAGACCACACGCAGTGGAGCTCAGCCACGCAATGTGCAGCTGCAGCTAGCCTAGCCTCTGCAGCTAGAGGCCACAGGCAGCTCATCCTTGGCTACCAAAGCAGAGCTTCCATCCCCATGCAAGGCCACTCCTCTGCCCAGCTAGTACTAGTAGCTGATGCACTGCATGCTTTTCTCGAACTCTCATCAATTTACAAATGAATCATGGATTAATTTCAGATAAGAGCCGCCCGGACTAGCCAAGGAGACTGCCTGTCATTGAGGCCACAGGGAAGAGCAAACGTGCACAAGGTTCAGCTCGAGCTAAAGCCAAGAGGCCACAGGCAAGTCATCCTTGGCTATCTGGGCAGACTCTTATCGCCACTCTCTATCACACACACTGTGTGTCTGTGCCTTGGATGCAGTGCTCTGCGTGCTATTCGGCTATTTATACCTGTACAAGTACAGCAATGAGCCGGAAGCGGCTACCACCAGAGCATTCTTTGACAGAAACAGCCCTTGCAGGTTGCAGCATCGAACATATCCTCAGCTCCTCTTTTCCTTGAAATGTGCACATCTATCCAGATGATGCATCTCCTGTCCTGCTGTCCATATGTCAATGATTCAACGATGCACCTTATCGCTTACCGAAATTAGAAACACCGGGACCGGGGAATATATGGTTTCGTTCTTGCAAGGAGCACCTGTATATCTCCGGGAAGATCATGTTGACCTTCAAAAGATTGATCATCTTTGTTTCTTTCAGGGCAGGTCGATCGGATCATCTGTTGACCTTCATAAAGTTGTTAGAATATATATTGATTTGGTCCGCTCTTGTGTAGATAAGAACAGTGTCCTGTACCATTCTGGAGATTTCCACGGGCCCACGTGGATGTTAACGTTGACCTGTCTGACAAATTACTGAGGGCCTGCTTGTACTATGCCAAAGATTTGGTAAGGAAAAGTTGGGCAAAAGAATTTCCATAGATTTTGCAAGTCAAACGTGAGAGGTTAGCAAGTTTTGGTAGCAAACCAAATGACAACCAAAATCATGACTTGCCAAATCTTTGACTTGGCATATTTGGAAGCTAACCAAGTGGGTCCTGAATTCTTACTGATTGTTGTCATATTGAAATGACATAGTCGAGATGTGTCCTTGCCAAGTTGCCATGCGATGGTGAGTAATTGCCAAAACATGTTGAAGTCTATTTAGTCGAGTTGGTCTTACTTATGACTAATAACTAGAGGCGAAGTGATGGAGGTGCAACATGTTTCTTGGTTTGTGTATATGTAGTTGTGGTGTTGGAGAGGACTTGATGATCGATAGTGATAGAGAAGGCCAAGCTGTAGTTCATGACGATGTACCATGGGCGAATGAAAAGCCTTGAACCAAGGGGCCAAAGCTGAGAGGATCATGAGTGATCCACAACAAGCACAAGGGCAACAAGAGCGCATGTGGAATGTGATGAAGATGATGTTGCCCGGAGTAACAACAGGATCAAGGCATGTGTTGAGAACTTGCTAATCGCCTAGGTCAAGGACAAAGTGGACACAAATGGACATCATGGAGGAAGGGATCAAAATAGTGGGCACTAAGTTTACTGATTTGGACCACAAAACCATCAAGCGGCAAGTCTGGCAGAACATGGTGATTTTAGGGAAATTTGAAAGCCCTAATTTGACAGAGGAATTTCAAAATTCACGATGAAGTATGATCTTTTTGGCAATATCCTATTATAATACTGTCAACATGGGGTATGCAGGGTTTGTGGGAAAATTTGAGGTAATCTGTTCAAGTTTAAATTTTTTTCTTCAAACTCTACTCAAGCTTTTGAGAAAACTAGGGAGGCTAATTTTAGAGAACTAGGAGGTTGACTTCTAAAAACTGGCAAGCCGGCTATGTCAATGTTGACTTAGTTGTCGAGATTTGTCTCATTCTTTGATCATTTGTTTATGTATCTTCCTAGTCTTGTTTCTAATATCAGGAGATTCGTTGTGACTACATGATCTTGTCAAAACTAGACGAAAGACTCAAGTTACATGCATGTAGGATGGCATAGATATCACTTCTACGCTTGTCGAAAAAAATTAGGCTCAGAAAATGGCAGGTAGAGGTCCAGATTTTCCAAGAATTTTTTGAAATCCATATTCTCTCCAAAAGAACGTTTCTCTGTTGAATTAGAATTACTTCATGAAACCATTTAGATAGCTTGCTGAATTTTCTTGAAATTAGAGCTAGAATCAGGATAAACCTGTTTCTCTGGATTAATACATAAAGAGAATTGGTTCCAAGCGATTGTTGGCTTCCCTCTTCGACTAAGGTGAAAGTGGCTGCGGCGCACCAACGCAACATGTTCACGGTGTCAGTTTCTATGGTTCTGGGGGATGATGGCGCTTCAGCTAAAATTTGGACTGATGCTTGGCAGATGGCAGGACACAGGACAACTCCCTCTCTAGGGCCATTCTGCCGGGGCTTCGGCTCCCTGACGCTATTGGTTTCTTGGTTTGTTTGGAAGGAGCGGAACAGTCGGGTATTCGAAGAAACCTCCCTTCCGCGGGTGCAGCTATCAACTCTGAGCTTCCACGAAGGGAATGTCGTCTGGGTGGCCGCCGGCTTCACCGCGACATCGGCATTCCTCTCCAGGGCGCCAAGCGCAGGCTAGCGTGATCATTCTAGTCGCAACTCAACTGCAATGTAATCGCTTATTCATACGAAACAACTCTACGTAAGCTTCGTTCGATCTTCTCAATGAAATACGTGCGCAAGAACGTTCACGGTAAAAAAAAAAAAAACGAGAGTATAAACTCTACGTACCGTGCGCCACGATCTGGATCTGTTGTGGGTGCAACACTCCATGATCTTATTCATTGTTCAGTGACAAAGCAACACCGACATAATGATGCTCATTTAACATTAGATTAATTATTAGAGGCATTATCGTTCTTTTCTATAAACTAAGGATAGTAATCTCCTGCATATTCTCCTTCTTTGTATTTTAATTATATTATGAATTAGGAACGACAAGGCAGAAAAAAGGTTTTCTTTCATTGATGCTTACATGTTCCTGTTAACCGAAAGATATTTTTGCTACTCCTTCAGAAAGAGTAAACCTTGGCGTACTAACATCCAGGCCTGGTTTAGATTGCTTTAAAATTCCAGATTTTTTCACTCTCTCCATCACATCAATTTTTAGCCGTGCATGGAGCATTAAATGTAAGTAAAAAAAAACTAATTACATAGTTTGATTGTAAATCACGAGACAAATCTTTTTAAGCCTAGTTAGTCCATAATTAGACAATAATTGCCAAACAAAATGAAAGTGCTACAGTATTTTAAATTGAAAAAAATTTACAATCTAAACAAGGCCCGAGTACAAATTTTAGCACGGCTTTATAAAAGAATACAGTAGGCACTGTTAATTAAATTTGGTACATCTGCCTGAGGACCATAAGACAGCTCTAACTAAAGAAACAAATAAAGTATCATTCTATTGCATAACCGCCTCTCTAGCTTCACTCTATGCCCTGAAGCAGGAATAAGAAATGAACAGAGGAAGGGCAAATAAATGCCGTTAACTCATGAATGAGTCTGATCATCTTCGTCTTGTCACATCTGTACCCTTTGCGTGTCCCTTCTCCATTATTTCAACGGGCCTAAGAACTAACCGCAGTTAGAACGTGTCCCTTCGTACCTTGCTGTAGGTCATAGAAATTAAACACCAAGTTTCAAGGTTGTGATGAGGGGACATAGTCACATAGACTGAGTTAAACTGTAATTTAGAAGAAAAAAGTGTTTGAAAAGAGGTTACATAAGCGATAAAAAAAGAACTGAGATGTTGTTTGATCCATTAGCGGTCTGTGGCACTCTCGTCTTGCATCCACCGAGCCATGTCCGGGAGCGAGTGAAGCTCGATTCAAGGGGCATCCCGTCAGCTTGTATTCGTCTATGTAATTGCTATAGTACATAGCCAACTCTTGATCTCATTCTTCTGCTGCACACACCAAGGGAAAGGAAAAGGCTGTCAAACACCTAGATAATATAGTCATGAAAGAAGAAGAGCGCAACTTGCAATGCCATTTATTACATATATCTGTGGCTGAAAATGATGCACAGCGCGCGCGAGCAACGCACGTATATGATGATTCTATCTCTCGATCCTCGAGTGCGTGCAGTAACAGTACAGGTGCAGGTGCAGGTGCAGCAACTGATAGATAAACCGAAGAGGAGACGAGCCTGGCATGAAGGATGAGAGCCGCTCGGCTAGCCAAGGAGACTGCCTGCGATCGACGACAACCACACGCACAGCCTCCTGCTCCTGCAGGTGGGTGGACGGCGAGGCCACAGGCAAGTCATCCTTGGCTACCAGAGCAGTGCTCTCACCGCCATGCGAGGCCCCTCCTCTCCTGCTCGAGATCTGCAGTGCAAAACTAGCTAGCTCCCCAGCACCTCACTACACCTGACCTACTCCATCCGACTCCGACCTAAAACTTTCCCGATCGGGCTGGTCGATGGTTTCTGCGCCACCTCGCTGCCTCCATTTATAACAGTCGCGGATGGGAATCGAAAAAAGAATGGGCCAGATCAAAGCGGCCCATGCCGGTGGCAAGCCTGAACAGATTTCTCTCTCGATCTTTCCCTTATCGGAAAATGTACGCGATCGGAATACTATGTTCTTCCCCATCCCATAATTAATGATTTGTGCGGTGCGCCGGTGCCCATGCTCATGTCGCCCGCCGCCCCCACGTACTAGACCATGCAGCTCGGTCGAGGGTGACATGACCTGATGCGGCGGCCGGCCGGCATCTTTGCAAATTACAATGCAAGGAGATCGATCTCTGTTGACCCTGGCCTTGTTTAGTTCCCCCTGCAAGTGGCAAGTTTTTTCACTCTCTCTCCATCACATCAATTTCTACCCATATGTATGGGCGTTAAATGGTAGTAAAAAATAACTAATTACACAATTTTGTTATAAATTACGAGAGGCGAATCTTTTGAGCCTAGTTGGGCCATGATTGGACAATATTTGCCAAATACAAACGAAAGTGCTTCTGATTCTTCGGATTACGTAAACTTTCGATCCGAACAAGGTTTTTTTTTTCTCTTTTTCTTTTTCAAAACAGTAATGAATGATGGGACGGGCGTGCGTCCGGACGCTAGCCAGTAGCACCATTTTCAAAAAGTGTTTTCGCCTTGTTGGCATCCAAACTTTTTTCTTCTCTGCCGCCAAAACCCACGATTCGATGTTTATATGGTTATATTAAACCCAGCAACTAGGTCCGACGAGCTCTACCAATCTTCGATGAAGTCCATTCGGGTTAGTATTGTGCTTCGAGATAATGATTATTCAAGGAGGATTTTTAAAATTAGAGAAAAATCGAGAAAGGAATGAAGACAACAGCAAAAGACAGGTTGGTTGCTAGATAGCTGTATCGAAGATACTCCCTCCGTCCGAAATATCGCTTCGAGAAGTCAAATGCTTTCAACTTTGACCAATATATACAAGAGAGTATCTTACATAGCAAATCAAACCTTTCTTTTTTTTTTTTCTTTTTCAAGACAGTAATAAATGATGGGATTCGGGCGTGCGTCCGGACGCTACCATTTCAAAAAGTGTTTTCGCCTTGTTGGCATCAAACTTTTCTTCTCTCGCCGCAAAACCCACGATTTCTGATGTTTATATGGTTATATTAAACCCAAAGCAACTAGGTCGGACGAGCTCTAGCAAGCTTCGATGAAGTCCATTCGGGTTGTATTGCGCTTCGAGATAATGATTATTCAAGGGAGGATTTTTAAAATTAGACAAAAACCCTAGAAAGGAATGAAGACAACAACAAAGATAGTTGATTTCTAGATAGCTGTATCGAAGATACTCTCTCCGTCTCGAAATATCGCTTCCCAAGAAGTCAAATGCTTTCAACTTTGACCAATATATACAAGAGAATATCTTACACAGCAAATCAAACCTTTCCTTTTCTTTTTCTTTTTCAAAACAGTAATGATTGATGGGACTCAGACGCGCGTCCGGACGCTAGCTAGTAGCAACATTTTCAAAAAGTATTCTCACCTTGTTGGCATCCAAACTTTTTTTCTCTGCCGCAAAACCCACGATTCCTGATGTTTATATGGTTATATTAAACCCAGCAACTAGGTCTGACGAGCTCTAGCAAGCTTTGATGAAGTTCATTCGGGTTAGTATTGCGCTTCGAGATAATGATTATTCAAGGGAGGATTTTATAAAATTAGAGAAAAAAAACCTAGAAAGGAATGAAGACAACAGCAAAGATAGTTGGTTGCTAGATAGCTGTATCGAAGATACTCTCTCTGTCTCGAAATATCGCTTCCCGAGAAGTTAAATGCTTTCAAAACTTTGACTGTACAAGAGAATATCAATATTTATAGTATATATTTGGTTCATTAGATAGAGCATTTAATCTATTTTCATAATAACTCATTTAGGAGATACAAAAATTGCTAACATTTGCCATAAACTAGTTAAAGTTAAAAAGATTTGACCGGCATGATTACTATATCGACACTTATTTTGAGACAAAGGGAGTTATTAGTGTGTGGTACAGTAGGATGGCAACGGATGGATCTGATGGTAGAAGCCACTCGAGATGGTAAGAAGTGAACGAGGTGGCTAGCCACGTGTGGATGGATCTAATCTCTTTACTTCTAATCCAGAGCCAAGCTCTGGCCGGTGGAGCTGGCCACGTCGGACAAGCAAATATCGGCCGTGTCGGATCGGGTGGACGGACGGCCCAGATCGGGCGAGCCTCGGCTATTTTTTTTAAAAAGCCCTCCAACTTTATATGAATCAACCCGTAGTCCAAAGCCTCCTCTCATGTATATTTTTTTTAAAAAAAACTCAACCGGCGACCCTCGCTACCTCTTCCTCTCCGGCGAGCAGCTCCTCCGCGCAGCCTCGCGGGCCTCGGTAGCCAGAGCGCCGCATGAGCGTGCTGGGAGCGCCCCTCGGGCCCACCAGCGCCGCCCGCACCGCTGCGCCGTCGCGCCCGGCCCGGCGCCCTTGCGCAGCGCTGCGCCCGCTGCGCCGCCGCGCCGGGAGACGCCCTCGCGCGGCGCGCCCCGCCCAGCGCCTCGCGCCGTGAGCGGCGAGCGCGCGGGCCAGCCCACCGCGGCAGAGGAGAGGAGGAGGAGGAGGTGGGCGACCCAACGCGGCAGCAGAGGGCGAGCGTGCACCCGGCGCAACGGCGCGGCGCGCCCAGTAGCCTGGTGCGGGCGACCAGGTCGCTGGCCAGCTGCAGCCCAACCGCCGCCGCTGCCGCCTGGCCGCTGCCGCGACGCCGGTGGCGATGGGGGGCGTGAAGCACGGGCCCCAGCGTGGCCTGGCCGTGCGGCCACCAGCTCACCACCGCTAAGGACACGCCCTGCGCCTGCCCTCGCTGTCGGAGATAAGCTCGCCGAAGCCGCTACCGCCTCGGACCTCGCCCTTGCCGCCACCACCGCGAAGCTACCCATCGCCGGTGCCGAGGCCGTTGCCGTGCGCTCCATCTCCGTCTCCCTGCTCTCCTCCTCCCTCCGTCCTCCTCTCCCTCCCTTCCCCTTTCTTTCCCTCTCTCTTTCACGTGTCAGCGAGAGGGCAGCGACACCGCCACGGCTCTCTCACCGGCGCCCTGCTCTTCCCATCTCTCTCCCGCTCTCTTTCTCCCTCCTTTCCTCTCTCTCGTTCTCTCTTTCTCGCTCGACCAGGCGTCTGAGGAGAGGAAGCAGGTGGATGCATCCACCGATGGCATCCAATGCCAACCCCCTGGACATGTCGCTCCACCCAATGGGGAGTTGCCACGTCGCCCCTTGGGTCCCGCGTGGCAGCTTCACTACTCATTTTCCCTTTTTCTTATTTCCATGGACCTGGTTCACGTGAACCAGGGAGACGGAAGGCGAGTCCACAGCATAGTTAAAGCCATGGTCCACATCACAGTGCAGCAGGCAGAGGCCACAGCACCTGGCCCACGCGTCACACTCTAGGACGAGGAAAATACTAGGGGTACACGGGAAACGTACACAATACATTAAACGGTAAGCTTTTTAAATTACGAAAAAAATTCCTACAAAATTTCTAAATAAACTGGAGTCACTATAGATCATATCTATATATTTACCACCACTTTCTCATTAAATAAAATGGTAGATAAATTGCATATTTGTTTCCATTCATGTTCCATCGGTAAACAGCTTCCTATATCGAGAAATTATAAATAAAAATGACTAGATTCAAAAATCTAAGGAAGACTCTAAATAAACTAGAGACATGCGTCTACCAAGCCTATGAAGCACCACCTCTGCTCCTTCAATACCAGAGAATAAAGACAGTACATTCATGCCTTGTGGGTACATATCCTTCAGGACTAAGAGATGGTAAGCAACAGCATCAACTTGAAATGAATTTTCTACAGATCAATATCTCTCTATCCTACAAACACCTCTGGTGTGATCCTTCACAAAGCCGAATAGAAACTCCATCTCATCAGGCTCTAAAGGAGCAACCTTCTTTAGGCCAACACGCATAAATAAAAAAACTTTATTATTACATTAAAAAAACTCCCATTAACTCATAAATATTCCTCTCTCTTAATAAATAGTTTCAATATTTCTTTCTCTATAATAAATATAGCCAAAAAATCTCCGTAAAATCACACACGCTTGAATCATAAGCATTGTACACTGGCCCAATATAAACGGATGCGCGGCAACGCCGCGCGAGTGGTTTCTAGTGGTTGTAATAAATTCGAAACACCCAAATGACCAGCCTATGCCTGATCTCTAATGCATGCTGGGAAAATTCGATTATTTTGAAATCAGAAAACAGCTTGTGATGGGGTTTTCCATTTTTATTGCCATTTCACAATTTCGCGTTACAATGCTGGACGCCACCAGTGACCTCAACTGCTCCAGCTTTAATTAAACAAATCAAGCCCACGACAACTTGTTGCTTGCGATTGCAGATTTCGGCCAACCAATGGAATCTTTCCCTCAGCTATTCATATCTGTGTGCGCCCTTTTTAATGCCTCGGTTTCCTTTTCTTTGCTTTTCCTGACTCCATCTACAATACAACCAGTGTTTTCAGTCTGCAGGTTATGGGTATTTAGCAGCAGAGCTCTCCAGTCTCCACCAGCTAAAAGCCCTGTTATAACGACCGACTATAGTCGCTAAATCATATGTGGGGACAAACATTTGTACACCATCCAAAACAGCTATAGCCAACTATAAATATTATCTGCACCACACTCGTGTAATAAGACTAGCAGGGTAAACAGCTATTTCTTGACTAGCAAGGTGGATAATTAACAGAGATGGGTGTCAAAAGATGTTTGCCTCCGTTAATGGACTATTAACGAAAGCGATTGTCTTATACTGACCATTAACGGAGACAGCCGCTTAACAATGAGGCCTAGCGAAGATTAACAGAGACGGCATCCAAGTGTGTCTGCCTCTGTTAATCTAGGCCCAGTGCCTCTCATGAAATCTTGTGTGTAGGAGTGTATGATTGGGATTTGAGGGAGGCTCATCAGAGCTTAAATAGAGAAACCCCCCAAACCTTTAATCATAACTCTAACCTGCACGTTATGTCTTCGTTGGAGATGGAAAATATGTCACGGTTCTAGACCGACAATCACAATTACAGCAGTGACTGATACAATTTGGGAAGCATTAGAGGGAGTTTAGACTAGTTACAACAAGGAATCGGGGCAGAGAGCAAGAACACAGAGGGTTCAGAGACTTAGCCGTAGGTAGACCAAAGGTTCTGTTCTGTTCGATGTCGTCTTGGTTACAGACCATGACATATATCTGCCGACGGTCACACAAGCACACCTACTGGCTAAAGCCCAACAGCATGCCAAGGCCTAACATCAGAGCTAAGCACATTGACCCAATAGGCCCAGCATACACACATCCGGGTCATGACAAAATACGATTCGCATCTCATCAGAGAACCACGATGGAAAAGACGACGATGTGAAAATTCTAGCAGTTCAAGCAGCCACGCAGGTGGAAAGGATTTTCTCTAATACTAGTAGGATACCCCGCGCGTTGCTGCGGGTATGAAGTAGAAATGTAAGGAGTTTATAATAATCAAAACTATAAATTAGTATATATATATATATATATATATATATATATATATATATATATATAGTAGGTCAATTGTGGAAGTTGTATCCATTGACATACATGGTATAGATTATTTAGACTGGCCATCATCCAAATCTTATCTACCCGAATCCCTACCCCTACTATACCTGAGGGTCATCTCCCTCCTAAAATTCTAGGAGTTTTCCTTCATAAAATTATGCATGTTTCGGAGGACCACATGTAATCCATGTGATATGTAGTTTTGTTAGGTTTTTCTTACAAACTGGTGTTTGCTTAGAAACGGTTTAAATTATCGAAATATATCTATATGGGGTCTTGTTTTGAAGAGTTTATTGCGAGGAATACCATGGTGCAATTGGATTTTAATTACGATACTTGGTTTAGGTGCTACGACTTTTTTTTATTTCAAAAGAAAACGCTAGTGGGAGATAAATGTGTCTTAGTGGAGGTAACTCCTTTGATAATGTCAGTTGACATCACATTTGAAGTTTCGACTCATCGAAGCCAGAGAATTGCTTAATGGGGGTTAAAATTATAGAAGTTATAGATAGCATGCGCGGACTCAGCCTGGCCTGTCGACTCGAGAATGCCACGGATTTGCCCAAAAACTAATGGGCTTTAATTTGACACCAGCTCGATCAAACTGTCCTGCTATCCCAACGCAGCGAGCTGGTGAAATCTAGTTCTGTTGCTAAAAAAAAGGCCCTTTTCTATTTTTACAAACTAAAAAACTAATAAATATTCACAGAAAGTAAACAGAAAAATAATGTATATACCTTAATATTTGTATTTTATTTTTAAAAATTTCAAAGCTATAGTTTTTTTTGTGACGATTGTAACAATGTTACGACAATGTAAACATGTACTTCCCCGTTCCTAAAATAAGGGTCGCAATGATATTTGTATATTGATGAGTCTGATACTCTAATCAATAGCATGTTCGTTTTTAGCTTAAAAGCCGTTTCAGCTTATCAGCCAACATATTTTCTTCTCATAAAAAATTAGCTGTTTCAACAGTATTTTGACCTATCAGCCGGTTTTTAAGTCCTGCCGAACAGCTTCAATATTGCTCGGAAACTGGAAAGCAGAAGCTTTATGGGTCTGCTTGGTTGCAAGCCAATTTTAAGGCAAGTCAATTACGCGTACACCAACATTAGGACAAGCCAATGTTTTGGTAGGGCAATGAAGGTTGGTATTTAGTATGCAACAAGAGAGAAAAATATTGTGTTGCCAAAAGTTTAGAAGATATTGTTTGGCTCCGTTGGCTGAAGCTTAAAATGGTTGCGGCTGCCCCTGCAAATTGAGCTTCTCAACTATAGTATGTACTGTAGCACTGAACTGTCAAAGCTGCAGCCTAACTCAAAATTTTGGCACAAAACCAATGCATGCTAAATCTTTTGAACTTTTCATATTTTGGCTTGGCAAAGATTGGCTTGCAGCCAGGGACATATCCGACGGTGGTTAGGTAATTGCCTGGCTCTGGTTTTGACGTGTGGCTACCGGCGAGACCAAACGCGAGCATTTTCTTCTCCAAATCCAAACTGGAGTGCGCACGTCGTCACCTGCCTCAGTAGTCAGTACTGTACTGTGGCGTGTGAACTCGGTACAGATTACAGAATCGGCGCAAATGGCTGCGCGTCGATGCGTGCGTCCCAGGATCTCTGCTCGGCACAGTCTGCTCTCGTGGACGGCCACGTACGCACGCCCTGCTGCACACGCTCACCTCTCTCGTTTTTACTGTGCCGACTGGTAGTAGCCTGACAGCTAGCTAGCACGGCTTCATGGATTTGCTGTTCGGCATGACTTATTAATCTGTTGATAAGTTGAAATAGCTGATTTTTTAAGAGAAAAATACTGTTACATCGGCTGATAAGCTAAAGCGAATAGGACTGTGTCTTTTGTCTCAATTGGACAAGAAAAAAAAAAGTAGCGAGGGCATTGACCTTGACTCTACATATATTGCCATAGATGCATCACCACTCGTCTTCGAATTTGAAGCAAACGTGCTGCCGCCGGAGATGTTGAAGACGGCTGAAGGGGGACGACACTACTGCGACAACGAGTGTCGCCACCGACAGTCACGGGCGGTCGACAGGGGCCGCCCAGACGGCACCACACTCCACCTTGGTCGATACTGGAGCTCAGACTGGGCACGGTGTGCTGACCAACGTGACGAGCTTCGTTGAGCCCTACCCGTTGACACTCCGGGACGCCACATATGATCGCGACATCACGGAGGTCCCGATGTTAGAGGAGTTCACAGCCTTGCTCGTTGGCAGTTTGGATCGTAGCGGGGCCTTCTCCTGAGCGCCTGTTGTCACCTACAGCGCCCTCCTAGCTACAGGATGAGGCACCCGCGTTGGTGCCCCCCCGAAGGACGATGAGGAGCCGGCGGTGGTCTCTTGTGAGCTGCGGACGCCACCTCCGCGCCCTATTCAGTGGGCGGTGGGCTCCTCGAAGATACACACGGACCAGACCTCACGGTGGATGTTGGCGTTCTCGGTTCACCGCCGTCGGATGCCCACCAAAGCATGGACAACAACGACTGCCAAACACCTCCTCAACAGCTTCATCAGCAAGGTGACATGTAAGAGGGACTCCCCTCTGATTTGCGAGCCCCCCAAGCAGCCTCCACCTAGGTCGGTGCTGCCGTGGCAGAACAGGCGGTTGGCGGCTCAGAGCCTCTCCTGAGTACATGCTTGTAACATCCTGGGTTTTTCCAAACACCAAAAATCCGAACTTTTTAAAAAATTTTCTGCAACCATGTGAAGCATGTAGTCGCTAGGTCAAACCTAGGTCAAACGTGAGAAAATCCCCTAGCGAAACATTGCATACATATAGACTTCGTTGTAGGAGCGTGCCAGTGTCCTGAGTTGTTTTTCGAGTTTGGGTTTTGTCGTATTTTAGAGTGCACAAGTCCATAGCGAATTTTACCAAAAATCCCCATCTTAATAACCCCTCTTAAATCCGAATCTTCGGAAAAGAGATAAACTCTTCTTCCTTCCTTTGAATCCTCCCAAATCTCCCTTAGGCTTCCTTTGGAAGCCAGGGAAGGCACGCCCTGGGTTTCTCCTTCCCCATTCCATTTCTCTCGCTGCTGCATGGTACTTCTCTGATCCCTGCGCCGACGAGCTTCGTGGAGAAAAAGAACGGCAGGACCGGGGAGCAACGCCCGGTCGTCCAAAGACCGGGGAGCGACGCTGGCCGGCCGCTCGCGACGACGCGAGCACATGTTCATTTTCTCCTTGCCATATTTGCGTCGGGGTCACGACGCCAGGGGAAAGTACCGGGATTTTCCAAACGAAGCCTTAGAAGTTGCCTCTCAAACCTCCTTTGATTTTCTCTTATGCCCCTTTTATTTATCTCTCAAATATCCTAAATCATAAAAGAGAAAAATCCTTTTCCATTTCTATTCTCAACTAGCCCAGCCGGCCCATTCTTCCCCTCTCCCCCTTGGCCCAACTGGCCCTTCCTCTTCCCCCTCCAATCACACCAGACAGCCCACTAGTCCTCTCCAGCGGCCCAGCCACCCGCACAAGCCTACTAACAGGCCATCGACGCCCTCAACCCAGCAGGCCACCTGTGCACCGGCCCAACCTCGCCTCCCTCACTTCTTCCCCCCTCGGCCCACATCACAACCCCCTCCCCGCAAAGCCCGCATGCCAGCCGGCCCATCCCGCGGCCTAGCTCGCGGAGCAGCACCCTCCTGCCAAACCCTAGGGGAGGAGCACCTGCTCCCCCAGGGCGCCGCCACTCTTTTCCTCCTTCCCAGTGACGCTCTCGCCTCCTCCCTAGCCCCAGCGCCGCGCTTGCCTCTGCCTCACCGCTTGCCTCCGGCCGCGACGGCCGCACGCCCCCTCGCTCACCTCTTCTCCCCTGCCTTGCTGCGCCGCCGCCCGCCCGCACCGAGACGCCCACGCCCCGCAGCGCGCCGAGGGGGCGAGGCCGTCTCCGGTTGGCCGTGCGGCGTCGTCGGCCTTGCTAGGCACCGGCCGCCTCCGGCTGGCGCGCCAGCGCCGGGTCGTCGGCCGTACCCAGGGATTTATAATGCCACAACATTTATGAACTAGTGTTGATCGAATTATCGCTGAATTTTGAAGAGATGCTCAAATTCGGAGGAGCTGAAAACGCGGACATCAGACATCTGCTTAACACAGTGAACCGGGACAGGATAGCAGTGAGCAAAATGCTGATCTATCTTACTATTACTCCCTCCGTCCCAAATTATAGTTGATTTGACTTTTTTGACCTTAAGTTTGACCGCTCGTCTTATTCAAAAAATTTATGCAAACAAAGTCAAATTTAAGTTATTCTTGAAGAAATTTTGTTTGTAAAGCAAGCCACGACAAAAGATATGAAATTTTACATAATTTTTTGAATAAGACGAGTGGTCAAACTTAGAGTTGAAAAGGTCAAACTAACTATAATTTGGAACGGAGTTAGTACTCCTATAGAAGGCTCCACGTTAATTCTCACCGGACGCACTAAGAAAAAAGATAAATGCTAGAAATTCTCACGTTAATCAGAATCATCCGGCCATCAAATCTAAAACTAGCCATTGATAAGCATTGGATCTCATTTGGTTTTCTATGAAATTACCCACCTCCGCTATTATAGATAAAAAAAAATAAAATGTTATTGTTCCTAAGAAAAAAATTCAGCCCCACGTGATCTTGAACGACAAGTATCCATCAACGTCATGTTCGGTTATAACAAAAAAAAAATCAGCCCATTGGATCTCATTTGGATTTCTAAGAAATTATCCACCTCCGCTATTATAGATAAAAAACGTAAAATCTTATTGTTCCTATAAGAAAAAAAAATTCAGCCCCACGTATAAGATCTTGAACCTATAAGTATCCATCACATTATGTTCGGTTATAACAAAAAAACAAATCAGCCAAATTCAAGATACGTTAAAAAGCCACGTCAAGATACATTAAAAATTAATGGGCCCACCAATTACGTTCCAACTACGTTCACTAGGGTATTTTCTTTCGAAAGGCACTGGATTGATTAATTAACGGCGGCATCCATCAAGTTCATTAATCTATTATCCCAAAAATTAATGGAAGGTTAATCTACTAATAACAAAATATCTGATCCAATCTATGAACACCAAGAAACAACTTACACGTGTATCGAACTACAGTTAGTATAAAAAATAAAGAGGAGACAAATAGTTACGACATTCATCCTCTTTTTTTTTCATCAAGCCTCCTCCTTTATTCTCACAAGACACGATAGAAAAATAATCGCCAATTAGTCACTAGATCTATTCTATTCTTCAAAAATTTAGCCACCTCTACCATTATTAAAAATACATAAAATTATCTCTAATTTTGCATCTAAATTACCAAGTTATGTAAAAGATAATTTAAAAACTACTAAACTATGAATAAATTACCCACCTCTATATATCATTATAAAAACAAAATTTAAACTAACCCACTAAATTTGAGTATAAATTACTCACATATTCCATCATGAAAGGTATTTTAAAATAACCCACATCTTTGTAACTAAATGACCCATTTACTCCCTAATATATTTTATAAATTACCCACATCCACCATTATGAAACATAATGCAAAATAAACCCTAAGTTTGCATTCAAATTACCGATATCTCCTATTATGAAAGATAATATGAAGCAATGCATTTAAATTTGTATATAAGTTATCCACCTCAACTCTTATGGAAAATAAACAAAGGCATCTCTTAAATATAATCTCTCAATCCCTATAAAGATGTAATTCTCACTTTTGAGGAGTCAAAGAGTTTTAACTTGACCAATATATACATAAAAAAGAGTAAAATTTATAATATTAAATCATTGTCATGAATGTTAATAGTATTTTAAAGTATACTTATTTGAAGTCATAAATGCCAATACTATTTTTCTATAAATTTAGATGAACTTAAAATAGTTCGACTCAATACAAACACATAATTGCATCCTTTTGCGATAGAACTAGGACATAGAAATACAAATATAAAATATTACAAAAAATTCAATAATCATTACAATTCTTAATTCAAAAGTAAAGCACATAGCTATATTCCAGCACATAGACAAGTAAACATGTATACGGTAGGATAAATATTTATTTTTAATAGCTGATCAGACGTGAAAATATTTCTTAATAAACCACATAAAAATGCCATCGGAAGTTCACTATAAGTTATATTAATACTCAATGATAATGATTTTTGTAAGTTCTTATACTATATGCATATAGATTTTAATTAAAACGTTCTCATTATTAATTTAACTTTAAGCGCCCTATGTTTTATAAAAAAAAATATTACTTTAAATATAATTGTGTGATATAACAAATTGAACATGTTGATTGTCGTGGTGCAAGATTATTTGTACCGTGTGATAAGAACTAATTGGGTAGTCAAGGACCTATAATCATTTTTTAATAAAAAGTATTAAAATAAAAGATACATTAGAGTTTCAAATTAACATAGGGACAGAAAATGCAAGAACTCTTGCATTTAACTCTACTACTGATCTCAGGAACATACTGTAGACTTGAAATGTACTTGAGAGGGCCGTCTAGGAACCTAAACCCTATTTTAAAGAAGGACAAAATGAGAGTTAACAAAGATATAACAAGAACAAAAGATTCACATTAAACGGAGGATACAAATACACATAGATGACATGCAATATGGAAGAAAAAGTGTTAGTAATAGATAGTTTTTCGTAATTGGATAAGAACTACAGAGTATCTAACAAAGAAAAAACAAACAACTTAATATAAATAATGTTTATAATTTAAAGATATTAACCAATATGAATCTAACCCGTGCGAGAGCATGGGTTGATGGACTAGTTAGATTAATTAGATGCATTATCGTTCTTTTCTATGAACTTAGGATAGTAATCTCCTGCATATTTTCCTTCTTTGTATTTTAATTACTATTATATTATGAATTGGGAACGACAAGGCAGAAAAAAATGTTTTCTTTCATTCAATGCTTACATGTTCCTGTTAACCGAAAGATATTTTTGCTGCTTCTTCAGGCTTCAGGAAGAGTAAACTTTGGCGTACTAACATCCAGTACAAATTTTGGCACGGCGTTATAAAAGAATACAGTAGGTACTGTTAATTAACTGCCTGAGAACCTTAAGTAAGCTCTAACTAAAGAAACTAAGAAAGTATCACTCCATTGCATAACCGCTTCTCTAGCTTCATCACTCTGTGCCCTGACGCAGGAATAAGAAATGACTTTGCGTGTTCCTTGTCCATTATTTCAATGGGCGAGACCCCAGCTAGTCTCCCTTCGTCCCTTGCTGTAGGTCATATAAATATAGCTAGAACACACCAAGGTCGTCCAAGGTTGTGAGGAGGGGGACAATAAAGACTGAATGAAACTGTATTTTAGCAGGAAAAAGTGTTTGGTAAGAGGTTACATAAGCGGAAAAAGGATACTGAGATGTTATTTGATTATTAATTACCAGCATGAGTGAATATAATGTGTCCGGTCGTCTGTGGCATTCTCGTCTTGTACCACCGAGCCAGGCCCGGGAGTGAAGCTAGATTCGAGGGGTATCCCGTCAGTCTGTATTCGTCTATGTAATTTCTATAGTATATGCATAGCCAACTAAACGAACTGTTCAGGCATGCTTTATACGACCCAGCATGTGCAGGCTGGACTTAGTAGACCAACCAAACTCACCCCAAGAGTAGACGCGCGCAGGTCATGCTGATAGTCACCTATGTTTAATCTCTCTATGATGTTTTGGGTGCACAATGTCGCTGAGAGTAAGGTCATGCTGATATTCACCTATGTTTTGAGGAGACTATTTTCATAACTCATATGTCTTGAGAAAGAAACACTGAGTGTTTCTCTAGTTAATAAGCAAACAACCCATATGTGTTTCCATTTGCAGGCTGGCCGCTCTTTGCTGCTGCTGCATGCTGGATGAGTGTTGCTGTTGCTTCTAACATACATGCACCTGAAGCTCGTTGTATCTGGCACTGTGGAACGGCAACATTAGCCTGACCATTTGACTGATTATGGTTGCTGGATAGTGTTACTTGAATTTTCGTTGTGTTATTGTTCGTAAATAATTTGAATAATATATCGTGTTAATAAAAGGTATTTGCAGTGTTTCTTTCTCTGTCTGTTCCGAGCTGATTGGTCCATGGAAAAACGTGAAATCCTTTTATAGATCCCTGTATCGTTGAATTTTGATGAGATGTTCAAATTCGGAGGAGCTGGCAACGCGAGCGTCAGACGCATGCTCAACGGTTACGACCAAGAGAGAGCATTGATCAAAATGCTAACCTCCGTATATGAGCAATCTCCTCCCTCCCATGCCCGATCCCGGGTATGATGAGGACATCCTCCACTATTAACTGTTGGCAAAGACGCAACAAAGGGACCAAGTGGTCTAGTTGTAGTCGGGTTGCGACCGTGTGAGCCTCTGAATAATCCCACCTTGCTTATCTTGGGAGAAGGAATCCACCTTAAAAGGGAGAGCCACCATTCCCCTATTAGCCCTCCTCAATGGAAGTTATTAACAGTGTCACTTCACAAGACGGTGCAGCAGGTTGCCTCCTTGACAAAGGAGGACATTGAGCAAAGGCGCAGGGCATTTTCTTTTGTGGGCTGAATCATATCCAGTGAAAAGGGTGGGTTTTAGTTGCTTGTTAAATCTGGGCTGTTTCGCATTTTATTTGCCATATGTACATAAAACTCTTTTACCTTCTTTTAATTGAATGGCAGAGCTCCTGCCTTTTACTTAAAAAAAAAACTATCTACTCCCTCCGTTCTAAATTATAAGACATTTTGATTTTTTCTAGATTTATAGTTTTTGCTATGCACCTAAATATACGTTATGTCTTAGATGCATACGTGTATCTGTAAAAACGAAAACATCTTATAATTTGACATGGATTGGATCTGCCTGCTGCAGCCAAAAGAAATGAACAGAACAAGGGGAAACAATTAATTGCCTGATCAGTGATCGCATAAGTTGGTCTATTCATCTCCATCCTTACGTGTTCCTTCTTCAATTCAAATGTGTCCTTGGACCATTGTCAAAAAAAAAAAGTGTCCTTGGACAAGAAACCCCAGTCCCTTCCCTTGCACCGGGTGCCGGTGGTCGATCGAAAGCGCGGGGCACACTGCTAATTGCAAGTTGTGCTGTTCTTCTTTGATGACTGCTGTATATATCTAGGTGTCTGACAGCCTTCAGTTTCCTCTTGGTGTGTGCAGCAGAATGAGATCAAGAGCTAGCTATAGCAGGGTTACATGCATGGTGCGTCTGTGCACGCACTCCATGATCTTTAGTTTCCTCTTACTACCTAATACTAACACTTTCTTTTCATTCTAAAATACAGTTCCATTCAGTCTATGTCCCCTCATTACAACCTTGAACATTGGTGTCTTGTATGGCCTACAGCAAGGGACGAAGGGACACTAACTGGGGTTCTTAGGCCCGTTGAGATAATGGACAAGGAACACACAAAGGGTACAGATGACAAGATGAAGATGATCAAACCAATTTATGAGTTAACGGCACTTATTTGCCCTTCCTCTGTTCATTTCTTCCTGCTTCAGGGCACAGAGTGAAGCTAGAGAGGCGGTTATGCATGCAATGGAATGATGCTTTCTTATAGTTTCTTTATAGTTAGAGCTTTCTTACGGTCCTCATCAGGCAGATGTACCAAATTTAATTAATAGTACCTACTGTATTCTTTTATAACGCCGTGCCAAAATTTGTACTGGATATATATGTTAGTACGCCAAGGTTTACTCTTTCTGAAGGAGTAGCAAAAATATCTTTCGGTTGACAGGAACATGTAATAAGCATCGAATGAAAGAAAACCTTTTTTTCCTGCCTTGTCGTTCCTAATTCATAATATAATATGATTAAAATACAAAGAAGGAAAATATATATATGCAGGAGATTACTGTCCTTTGTTTTATAGAAACGAACGATAATGCCTCTAACAATTAATCTAATGTTAATTGAGCATCATTATGTCGGTGTTGATTTGTCACTGAACAATGAAGATCATGGAGTGTTGCACCCACAACAGATCCAGATCGTGGCACACGTAGAGTTTATACTTTCTTTTTTTTCTTTTACCGCGAACGTGCTTGAGCACGTATTTCATTGAGAGAGAAGATCGAACGAAGCTTACGTAGCGTTGTTTCCTATGAACGGCGATTACATTGCAGTTGAGTTGCGACTAGAAAGATCACACCAGCCTACGCTTGGCGCCGAGGAGAGGAATGCTCATGTCACGGTGAAGCTTCGTGGAAGCTTGATAGTGGCACCCACGAAAGGGAGGTTTGACGTGTCTCTCACTCTCAGGACTAGAGGGACGTACAGTAGACACCATGTCGCCGAAGCATTGGTGCGCCGCAGCCACTTTCAACATAGTCGAAGAGGGAAGCCAACAATCGCTTGGAACCGATTCTTGTTCCTGTATTAATCCAGAGAAACAACCAAAACTTAGTTTCTCCTCATTCTAGCTGTAATTTCAAGAAAATTCAGCGAGCTAGCTAAATGGTTTCATGAAGTAATTCTAATTCAATAGAGAAACGTTTTTTTGGAGAGAGTATGGTTTTGAAAAAATTCTAGGAAAATCTGGATCTCTACCCCCCCATTTTCGTGTAAGAAAATAGCCACTTTTTTTCAAAAGAAGGGGGGAGTGAGCCTAATTTTTTTCAACGAGTGTGAAGTGATATCTATATGCGGGGCCATCCTACATGTAACTTGAGTCTTTCTTGTAGTTTCTGACAAGATCATGTAGTCACAACGAATCTTCTGATATTAGAAACAATACTAGGAAGATACATAAACAAATGATCAGACAATGCGACAAATCTCGACAACTAATAAGTCAACATTGACATAGCCGGCTTGCCAGTTTTTAGAAATCAACCTTCTGGTTCCCTAAAATTAGCCTCCCTAATTTTCTCAAAAGCTTGAGTAGAGGTTGGAGAAAAAAATTCAAAATTTGAATAAATGACCTCAAATTTTCCCACAAACCTTGCATGGTCCATGTTGACAGTATTCTCATAGGATATTGCCAAAAAAAGATCAGACTTCACCAAGAATTTTGAAATTCCTCTGTCAAATTAGGGCCTTCAAATTTCTTTAAAATCATCGTGTCTTGCCAGACTTGCCGCTTGGTTTTGTGGTCCAAATTAGTAAACTTAGTGCCCACTATTTTGATCCCCAAACCGCTAAACAAATTCAAGTCTGTGTAGCTCACATGCTTCCTCCATGATGATGTCCATGTGTGTCCACTTTGTCCTTGACCTAGGCGATTAGCAAGTTCTCAAAACATGCCTTATTGGTTGGTCTTGATCCTGCTGTTACTCCGGGCAACATCATCTTCATCACATTCCACATGCGCTCTTTGTTGCCCTTTTGCTTGTTGTGGATCACCCATGATCCTCTCAGCTTTGGTCCCTTTGGTTCAAGGCTTTTTATTCGCCCATGGTACATCGTCCGCTTGGCCTTCTCTATGGCTATCGCTCATCAAGTCCTCTCAACACCACAACTACATATACACAAACCGAGAAACATGTTCCAGATGAGCATTCGAGGGAAGCATGCAATGCATCAGCTACTAGTACTAGCTGGGCAGAGGAGTGGCCTTGCATGGGGATGGAAGCTCTGCTTTGGTAGCCAAGGATGAGCTGTCTGTAGCCTCCAGCTGCAGAGGCTAGGCTACGCATTGCGTGGCCGAGCTCCGCTGCGTGTGGTCTCGCAGGCAGCCTCCTTGGCTAGTCTGAGTGGCTTCCATCCTCCATGCCAGGCTCATCATCTCTTCTTCAGTTAACAATTTGTTGCAAATACAGTAGTGGCTTGAAAATTGAGACACATTAGTAATAGGGCAGTACAAGTTGTTTAATTTCTTCCTAAATAATGCAACTCGATTGTTGGTATATAGTTTCACTTGACTTGGTGTGCAGCAGAAGTATATATATCAAGATGGAGCGCTGGATGAAGGCTAGAATGAACGGATGGAATGCCATTTACATATATCTATCTGTGGCCGAAAATGATGCACAGCGAGCGAGCAACGCACGTATATATATGATTGATAATTCTATCTCTCGATCCCTCGAGTGCGTGCAGTGCAGGTGCAGGTGCGGGTGCAGGTGCAGCAACTGATGAGATAGATAAACTGAATGAAGAGGAGACGAGCCTGGCATGAAGGATGGGAGCCGCTCAGGCTAGCCAAGGTGACTGCCTGCTGCGATCGGCGACAACCACACGCAGAGCGAGGCTGCAGGTGGATGGCGAGGCCGGCCACAGGCAAGTCATCCTTGGCTACCAGAGCAGTGTGCTCTCACCGCCATGCGAGGCCGGCCCCTCCTCTCCTGCTCAAAACTCCCTCCCCACCAGCTCGTTCTCACACCGTACCTGACCTACTACTCGGCTACTACTCCGACCTAAAACTTTACCGATTCGGCTGGTCGATGGTTTCTGCGCCACCTCACCGCCTCCATTTATAGCAGTCGCGGAGGATCAAAGTTACGTATTTGATGCCGACGGGAACCGGAAAAAGAATGGGCCAGATCAAAGCGCGTGGCCCATGCCGCTGGCATGCCTGAACAGATTTTTTTTTTTCTCTCGATCTTTCCCTTATTGGAAAATGCACAGGATCGGAATATGGTTCTTCCCCATCCCGTAATGATTTGTGCGGTGCGGCGGTGCCCATGCTCGTGCTCATGTCGCAAGTACCACGCGACATGACCTGATGCGGCGCCCCCACGTACCAGGCGTCCAGGCCATGCAGCTCGGTCGAGAGTGACATGACCTGATGCGGCGGCCCGCCGGCCGGCGGCATCTTTGCAAATTACAATGCAAGGAGATTACATTGATTGATCTCTGTTGACCTTACTAGCTTGTCTCTGAAAGTGAAAGTGAACTGCAGATAGGATAGATGCGTACCCAGAAGATCGATCTTTTTCTCTCCTTTTTTTTTCAAAAGGGTATAATGTACTTGTTAAGTTAAATGATGCAGTGGATTCATGCAGTGCAGGTGTTTTTCACCTTTGTTGGCATCCCATCCACGACTCCTGATCTTTGGCGACCTCATCGTCTTCTCTATCTCGATCTGACGAGCTCTGGCTAGCTTCAATGAATGAATTGGATCCAATCAAATGGTTCTAAATTCGGTAACACCCAAACAGCTTGTGAGGTTTTTTTTTTCCATATTTTGTTGCCATTTATTTACAATTCTGCTAGACAATGCTAGCTGGACGTCACCAGTGACCTCAACTGCTCCAGCTTTTCTTAAAATTAAATAAATAAATCAAGCCCACGATAACCTGTCGCTCGCGATTGCAGATTTGGGCCAACCAATGGAATCTTTTCCTCAGCTATTCATATCTGTGTGTGCCCTTTCTTATGCCTCGGTATCTTTTTCTCTGCTTTTTCCTTACTCCATCTACAACCAGTGTTTTCGATCTCTGCAGGTTATGGGCATTGGCAGAGAGCTCTCCAGTCTCCAGCAGCTAGCAAATAGCCCTGTTATAGCGACCGACTATAAATATTCGCTAAATCATATATTCATATGTGTTTACAAACATTTGTACACCATCAAAAACAGCTATAGCCAACTATATATAAAAATATTATCTGCACCACACTCGGGTAAAAATAGCAGGGTGGACTGTTGTTTCTTGACTAGCAAGGTCGATAATTGTTTCTTCTTTCTTCCTTCTTATGCTAAGCGATGAACCCTTGATCGATGCCTCTGCATCGGCATCTTGCGCACGCCGCTAATGAAGGATTCATCACCAACTCCTAGTTTAACCAACCTCGCTCTCATTTGATGCCTTTTTTTATCAAGTCATTTGATGCCTTGGACTATTCCTAGCCATTGCTTGTGCTCCACCTCTCTACCGATGGCACATATGCTGCCTTGTAAACCCCGCTACCTGACCATCTTCGCTAGGTTAATATTCCGCCTCAGCCCTCCCCCTATATATGGTGTTGGTCACCCTAAAAGTACTACCTCCATTAATCTCAACCCAGCGGCTGCCGTCCACCTCCGTTTATAGACTATTCATTAACGGAGATGGACGCTTTAGATCGGCCGCCTCGATTAATCCTTTAACAGAGACAGTTGTGCTAAGGCGGCACTCAAATGTGCCTGCCTCCGTTAATCCAGGCCAACTGCCTCTCACGGAATCTTGTGTGCATTAGTGTATGGTTGGGATTTGAGGGAGGCTCATCGGAGCTTAAATCTAGAAACCCCCAGACCCTTAATCATAACTTTAACCTGCACGTTATGTCTTCGTTGGAAATGGAAAGTCGATCTGCATCTCATCAGAGACAAAGAACCACGATGGAAAAGAAGATGTGAAAATTATCGTAGTTCATGCAGCCACGCATTTTTTTTTTCTTTTGGGAAAGGATTTTCTCTAATATAGCGCGCGCCCTGCGTTGGACTCAGTTAGCCTGGCCCGTCGACTCGAGAATGCCATGGATTGGCCCAAAAACTAATGGGCTTTAATGTGCACACCTGCTCGGGGTCCGGATCAAACGATCCTGCTATCCCAATGCAGTGAGCTGGTGAAATCTAGCTCTTTTCTATTTCTATATACAAACAAAAAAAAATAATAAAAATACCCAGAAAATAAAGAAAATATAATATATATATATATATATATACCTACATATTTATATTTTGTTTGTTTAAAATTTCAAAGCTATAGTTTATCTTTTTATGACTATGATATCTAATACTCCCTTCATCCCAAATTATAAACCACTCTAACTTTCTTGGAGAGTCAAAGCATATCAAGTTTGACCAAAATTATAGAGAGAATTGTAAAAATTTATAACATCAAATAGGTATAGTATGAAAATATAATTAATGAAGAATCTGATAATACTTACTTTCTCCATACTCGAAAAAGAAAGTTATTTTGGACAAGATTTAGATCAAACATTGGGAATATAAGTCATGAATAACTTTAAACTTATTGAGTTTAAAGATGTGAAAACCATATGAATATATTTGTCTTGAAAACACTCTCATAAAAATATACATATAACATTTTTTGATGAATATTTTTATGGAAATAAAAGTTAAAGTTATGCTTTGTAGACCATGTGTTTGTCCTCTTCAAGAAAGTTAGAATAACTTAGAATTTGGAATGGAAGGAGTAGAAGCTAATTATCCATATGTTGTATCAAACTAGCTCCTGTTTGATGACTATAATAATGTTACAACAATGTCTTATTAAACATGTACTTCCCTGTTCCCAAAATAAGGGTCGCGATGTTATTCAGTATATTATTGATGAATATTGCCCAAAAGCAAGAAGGCAGAGCTTTATGGTCCTGCTTGGTTGCAAGCCAATTTTAAGACAAGCTAAATGACATGAATACATGTATAGAACACTCGAACGCAACTTGTATGGCCCAATTTTCATAGTGGAGCATAAGTAAACTAATAACTGTTGTCTCATGACCTGATGGAGAAGTAGCTTACCATGAGATCTTGCACCCATGACAAATTGCCGAGACATCTACCCTTCGATGCAACGACGAAACTAGACCATGCAATCACGTCGTAAAGACATGAAGGCATAAACTGGGTGAACCGCAATTCGATGTTCTAAAACCCCTTCAGGAGTCGAAAGAACGAAGATTACAAAGCACTTTGCCTTACCAAAGATTCCAAATATTGTCTCCATGAGAGGAGAACACACATCAGGTGGCTATATTTCTTAATCGAAAATACTCTGTTTCATTGAAGGGTATTTGTATTAGGGACATCTCTCCTAATTGGGTGTTAACATAAACATAATTGAAAGCAAGTGGAAGATCATCTTGGTGGAGAAATTAAAGAGTCTTCTTTCATTCTCCCACAACCACCAACAACCTGTGCAGCCTCCACTAAAATAGTCATAACTCCTAGCTCGAAAGTCTAAAAGATACATTGTTTGTTGCGTTGGAAATTATATTTCAGTATCGAATCTTGCTGTTGATGTGGAACAAGGATGCTGAAACGTGGCCCAATGTGCAAATTGAGTTATCTTTTTTTCACACCATCAAATTTAGGCACCAAACCGATTGCATGCCAAATCTCTTGAACTTTCTCGTATTAAGCTTGGCAAAAAGATCGGCTTGCAGCCAAGTAGGCCATATATCCGACGTATACGTGTGGCTACCGTACCGGCGAGACCAAACGCGAGCATGCATTTTCCTCTCCAAATCCAAACTGGGGTGCACACGTCATCACCTGCCTCGCTCAGACAACCCTCAGTACAGATACTAGTGGATTGGCGGCGTGCGCGTCAATATAATGCGTGCGTTCCACGATCTCTCTGCTCGATCGGCACACTGCACTGCATGGTCTCGTGGACGGCCACGCACGCACGCCCTGTCGCATCCGTGTTTGTGTTGTGTACGTTCACGCTAGCTCGATCACCTCTCTCGATCTCGTAGTTACGTAGCCCAACAGCTACTGTAGCTAGCACGCCTCATGGATTTGTATATGTATATATAGTATTAATTATAATTAATGTCTTTTGCCTGCCCCAATTGGACAAGGGAAAAAAAACTTTACTATATGTACTCCGTCTGGCCATAGACACCAACCATTCGTCGTCGGCTTTGAAGCAAGCGTGCTGCGTGCCCAACTCGAGAACCGTAAACTTCAGTCCGCGATCAAGATCGAGCTGCTCGGTCGTTTCTATCTGACACGTGGGGTCTACCTTTGCCTTGGCGCGCTTCCTTCGAACGTCACTCCCCTTTTTTTTTCTATGCCCCTCGCCAATCACGCGGCGATACGCAACGCGCGCGCGCACTGCTGCCACCTGCCGGTCAAGGTCAGCTGCTGCCGTGCGCGCGGCAACGGCAAGCGCTCGCTCAAGCGACCGGCGTCCTCGCGCGCGGCCGACGATCGCATCGATCGCATACTGCTACCAGCTAGCCTCCAGCTGCCACTACCGGCCGCGCGCCCATGCCGCCCACCGCCGCCGCGTTGGCGCCCGTCGTCGCGGCGGCGCCTTCTGCTGGGGCTCGGCGGCCGCTCCTCTCCCTCGCCACGCCGCGCCCGCAGGTGGCGACGACGCGGTGGCGGTGCCGCGCGTCCGCCGCCGCGCACGGCGGAGCGCCGACGGCGCCCAGGCCAGCAGGCGCGCCGCAGCCGAGCTCCAGCGGCGCCGCGGAGAGGAGGAGAGGCGTCAAGGAGTACGTGGAGGCGGCGCGGGAGATGACGCCGCGAAAGGACGGCGGCCCGCCGCGGTGGTTCTCGCCGCTCGAGTGCGCCGGCGGCCGCGTCCCCGGCGCACCCACGCTGCTCTACCTGCCCGGTACGACCATTTGGTAGCAAAAAAAAAGTAGTATCTCGTTCAGTCATTCCCATGTGCAGTCTATAATTTAAAGTGCGCTAGCTGTTTGCCTGTTTGAATATTCTTTTGATTTGCAACTGAACTCTGACAAAGCACAGCTGATAGTAATAAGCTTAATTAACCTGAATAATCCCATGTGGACCTATTGCCGTAACCACGCATCTACCATTCAAACCTTGTTGTGTCACTGTCATTTGCGTTCCAAAGGCAAATAGTTCAGATCAGCAGTAATACTGACAGCATTTGCGCGTATTGTGAACATAGCACAGCACAGGACAGCACTAAAATAGAAGCAACTTGCTCATCTGCAGATCAGGCCGATAACATAAACAAAGCGAGGGGGTTTGACAAAACCATAGGAGTCTATGTGGCCCATGTGTTGCTTTCTCACTTTCTTTTGTTATCATATTTTTTGGGACGTTGCTTTCTCACCACTAGCACGCATGGGAAAATGGCTATTTAGGAACGGTTTACTGTGTAGCAGTTTATGGCTGATGGAAGTTGTCTAGTGTGTAGTAGCATGAACAGAGACATCTTCGTTCAGATGGACAGACAATGGGACAGGTGCATCTGTGCTGTGGTTGACCGTTAAATGGACAGCACAACAGATGTAGAGGCACTGACTGGGAAAATTCGTTTTTTGCTAGCTTCAGACAGTTCTGAAAATATGCAGTCCTCTCGTGATATTGTTGCTATCAAGGGAAAATTTGCCGGCCTGTGAATTGTGGATGTTAGAACATATAAGCGATTTGCTACTTCCCATTACTTTGGTTTCTGAGAAATTTTATCCGATTTCCATTCTCGGATCCTTGCAGGAATTGATGGAATTGGTTTAGGACTTGTACGGCACCATGAGAGACTGGGAAAGTAAAAAAGCTAATTAATTCTACATGGACCTTTTTTTTTTTTCCCTTACTTCGGGTGACTGATGATTGTTCTTTCTGAAGGATGTTTGAGTTGTGGTGCTTGCACATACCAGTTGAAGATCGTACGTCCTTTGAAGGTACATCCTTTTCAAATGGATTTTTCAGAATGAAGGAAACAGCGACATGCCTTTTTCTGATTGTTGGAGGAAACACATGTACTTGCAAGTATAATTTACACTGACAAAGCCACACGATGGAGTACAGGACTGGTTGAGTATGTGGAAAGGACAATAAAATCAGAGAGCTCAAGAGCACCAGACAGACCAGTCTATCTTGTTGGAGAATCAGTAGGAGCGTGCATCGCTCTAGCCGTGGCTTCGCGAAACCCAGACATAGACCTGGTCTTGATCCTAGTAAACCCAGGTCAGGCTGCAATTGACTATGGTTCTGTATTTCTCTGATCATTCCAGTGATGTTTTTTTTCTAACTCATTGAACTTGCCTCATCTTGCAGGAACATCATTCCATAGGTCACAGCTGCAAGCTCTCTCAGCCTTCTTGGATTTGGTCCCTGAACCCTTCCACTTGACCACTCCACAGCTGCTAAATTTTCTGACAGGTTTTTATTTACTTCTATCCAGTATTTTTTAGGGATTCATTTTTTTAGGGATTCTACACTAAAATTATGTTTTTAAGGAATTATTCTTTGATTTACTCGGTGACAAGTACTTTTGCCACACAAAAAACATGGATGAGAAGCAGGCCAAGATCTGTTACGCATTTGTTGTCCCTTGTTGTCAGATATACTTCTTATAATTCTTCACTTCACATAACACAACGTATAGGGATAACTGAAAATAGTACTTATCATAGTTTAATACTTTTAGGGAACTTCATGAAGATGCCATCAACTTTTGTTAGGCGTGGCTTCTCTCTAGAAGAAGCTGGTCAGACATTATCAGAGATCACATCCAATTTGTTGGATTCCCTTATGGTGAGTTCGAAAGTGACAACATGTGAATATATTTTTTTGGAGATCATTTGATGAATATTCTGATGCTATTTTACCTGTTCAAAGTTGAACAACTTTGTTGTTTTGTTTACAGCGATTCAGTTTCTTTCTATGCGATTATCTTAATTCTTCTTCATTACGTTTCTTCTTACAGATTTTGGTTGATATTCTGACAAAAGATTCTATCGTTCATAAGTTGAAAATGTTGAAGACAGCATCATCATATGTCAATTCCCGTTTACATGCAGTCAAGGCCCAGACTTTGGTGCTAGCCAGGTAAGACTTACAGAAAGCCACGCAGAGAAATAGGAAGCATTCTGCCATACATCATATCTGCCCTCACTCTTATATTAAAAGGTTGAGAAGAACAGTCTGAAACATGCTTTACATGGAGAATCATGAAAAAAAAAATAACTTTGAAATATTTTCCTACTTCAGACTGGGTCTGAATTCGATATTTATATTTTATTTTTCCAGTGGAAATGATGAACTGCTACCAAGCAGCCAAGAGGCTGAAAGGCTACGTGGTGCTCTAGAGAAATGCAGAACACGTCTTTTCAGAGATAATGGCCACAAAATCTTACTAGTATGGCAGCTAAAACTTTCTCTATCTTCTACATGACAAGATTGTTGCTATATTCCGAAAAAAACCATAAAATTGAGTTCCACAGCTACTTCCTGTTTGCAAACATTTCTAAGCTTTGATCAACAATTTCACAACTCCTAAAAAGGAAGCTGATTTCGATCTCGCAACAACCATCAAAGGAGCTGGGTACTACCGCCGCACCAGGAAGACAGACTTCGTTTCAGATTACCTACCTCCTACTCCAGATGAGTTCCAACAAGCTATCGATCACGAGAGGTACCATTTTACAAGAGACGGTATAGGAATCCTATGAAATTGCCTCCGAACAGTCCCTGAAATGCCTTCTGAAACTGAACTTGCAAAACGTTTCAGGATCCTAAAGCTTGTCACTGACCCGGTGATGCTCTCAACACTGCCTGATGGGAAGATAGTGAGGGGCCTGGCGGGGCTGCCAAGGGAGGGTCCTGCCGTGCTAGTTGGGTACCACATGCTCATGGGGTTTGAGCTTGGACCTATGGTCACAGAGATCCTGAGCAGCACTGGAGTCCACATCCGGGGCTTGGCTCACCCCTTCTTGTTCGACAAGAGCACTGAGCAGATGATGCTTGACTCGGCGCAGTTCGACCTGCACCGGATAATGGGGGCGGTGCCAGTCACAGGTGTCAATTTTTACAAGCTACTTGCAGACAAGGAGTTTGTGCTGCTGTATCCAGGAGGTGCGCGGGAAGCACTTCACAGAAAGGTGATGGTTTGGCAATATGCTATTTTGTTTGTCCTATCTATTTTATGTATGTCTGAAGGGTGTGGTTTTCAGGGAGAGGAGTACAAGTTGTTTTGGCCGGAGCAGCCTGAGTTCGTGAGAATGGCATCCAGGTTTGGAGCAACGATCATTCCATTTGGAGTAGTGGGAGAAGATGATATATGCCATGTAAGTGTCACAGTCCTTTCCAGTACGCAATCTCGGTTGAAGAACATGATGGCTTGGATGATGGTCAGTTACTGAATTTGCCATCTCAGTTGTTGTTAGACTACGACGATCTTCAGAAGGTTCCCTTCTATGATATGCTCGACGAGGCCTTAAACCGTGATGTAGTCAAGTTACGGTATGCTGCCCAAATTCAACTCTCTCTCTTTTCGTTTTCCTTTTCACCTTTTTCGGGTTATGTTTGATGTCCTAATGCTGAGCTATGATTTCATAGGACTGATTCCATAGGAGAGGTAAAAGATCAAAGAATGCATCCCCTAGTGCTTGCTCCCAAGGTACCAGGGCGGTTTTACTTCGTCTTTGGAAAGCCTATTGAAACAAGAGGTACAGATTCAAAAACATTTCATTATAGCCTCTCAATCTGTATTCTTCAGGCATTGTCAGCGTCAACTTTTAAGATGGTTATTCACTATGTCGGATACCAAGTGATTGTGCAGAAGACATGCACATGCGTTTGAGAGCGTTTCTCGAACTTAACTCTGGATCATATTTTTGCACCAAAAAGAAAATCTCATTCGATTTGCTTGCTTGCATAGGGAGAGAAAAAGAACTGCGAGACAAAGAGGCGGCGCAGCGCCTCTATTTGCAAGTCAAATCTGAGGTGGAGAGTTGTATCAGCTACCTGAAGGAGAAAAGGGAGGAGGACCCCTACAGGAGTATACTGCCCAGGCTTCTCTACCAAGCAGTTCATGGCCCCAATGCAGAAATACCCACATTTGAACCATGAAACGTTCACTTCGAGAATAGCAATTGTTTATATTATTCTTTTTTTTTCTTGTCAACAAAGTTGCTTGTTGCCATTGTTTATATTATTCAAAGCATATAGAGGTCAATATAATTCATGCCATAGCTCATAACTGTAAATGTGTAAGTACAGCAACAGAAGTATTTATTTTTGGCTCATCCAATTGCAAACAGTGCATGAGCTCAAGTCAGAGAGGAGAAATGAAGAATAATCCGTGCCTGTTTGGATCCTAGGCCCTAGCAGATTCCAGCTTGGTATCCAAACAGCCCACGACCATTCAGCTTCCACGATCTCAACAAGCTGAGGTAACCACCTCTACCAGTTGTGGAAGCTAGTGTGAATCCAACACTACCTTATATACATAAAAATGTAGATGAAATGAAGAATTTCATCGGAAGGTTAGTCTGTACATCAATAGCAATAATCAGTAAAGATTGATAAGTTAGTGACGAAATGGTATGTACAAATTTTGTCTGCAGCTTCACGAGTGTGCAAGGAGTTCTTAGTTGCTTATGTCAAAATACGTGGGATTTGCTGGGAAGTCATGCTCAACCCGCAGCTACAAGGAAAAAAAAAAAAATATCTGTTAGCCTAGCCGTGTATCTAAGCAAGAATGCCAAATGCAACATCCACAGTAGTCAGTCTTAAATGACATCATGTCCTAAGCTTTATCAAATGTATTTATTATTTAAAAGTGGCCAAAGTGACACATCCAGTAATAATGCACATATATTAGAATGACAGAGTCCAGAACAACATAATAACTTAATTTTCTGCAACCCAGTCGGTAGTTCTGTGGATCCTAGAATACCTTTTATTTTACAGATTCAGGTAATCCAATCTCACTAGTTCATAAAGAATTACTACTTCTTTTATAAATCATAGATCACCGTATTTTTGTCTTTAAGTCAAATAAATCTAGCTTTGACCAACCTTTTACACACAAAAAAAACATATATAAGCTCAAGTAAATACATTATAAAAACCCTATTTCATGTATAATTTAGTGAAACTAATTCTATGCTGTAGATGTTGGTGAATTGTTCTATTAGCTTGGTCGAAGTTAGAAAATTTTGAGTCAAGATGAAGTTAAAGTGAACTATAATTTGTGATGGAGCTTAAACTAAAGTTGCTACAAGGGTGAAATAGACGGCCTAGACGTGTAATTTAGTTGCTACATACCTCGCCTTCGTCAGAGTCTGAGTGCCTTTGAGGGAAGACGACTCTAATATCATTGTAAAGATAAAATCTTTCTCTCTTCCTCAGTCCTACTGCGAGTGTGCGGTTCTGATGACAGATCCAATTTGCAGTGCTGCCTTGATTTTGATGAGTTCTTGGAGAAGGGGCTCAGAAAACGTAAGTGCAAAGCATACCGCAGAACCCCTCCAGCTGGAATATCATTGATCTTGGGAGATCTGCTGAAAGATTTCTTTCCACCTTGACATGAGTCTATTTGACAGCAGCAATCCTTAGCATTAGCATCATTTTCTGAATTCCCCGAAGTAGCATATTCATTTGATTCTCTAACATCACATTCCATGGAGAAACATTCCATATCTGCAGAACCTCCCGTTTCCAGCTCATGCCCACTGTCCGAACCTGCCAAGTTAAAACAACTTTTAATTAACTTGAAATTCGTAATTTGGGTTTATCTACCAATGGTAATGGCTTTATTACATTCAGAAAATAGAGCACCGCACTCTCTAAGTTCACTTCCACACTGAACTGACTCGACCTTTACATCACTGGCCTTGCTTCCTTCTCTGGTCGGATAAGAGGGAGAAGCAGAGGATAGAGTGATCTTTTGCCGCATGAAAGTCTGTCCCATTTTACAATATCAGAATATGGATTTGAGAAAAAGGAAGTAAAGAGATAAAACTAATTAATTGTGACTGCTAAAGGAAGGCACAAAACATCCATTTCATATAAAAGGCAGACATCATTCATGCAGCTGAAGATACTTGCAAGATGGTACCAGATGATTAAGAGTGTGTTTGGTACGTTTGCCAGCTTGACGCGCCTTACCTTGCCAAGCGAGGTCAGCCTTGCCAAGAGCGGAGAGCCGATTTGGCTCGCTCGGCCTGGCTTGGAAAAAGCTTGACAGCGCTGGCCCGAGACGAAAGAGAACCAAACACTGCTGGCCTGTTATATTCCTCGCCCGGCTAGGCAAGGCGAGCTGCAACAAGGCTTCCAAACAGCCCTAAGTAATTGCAATTACTGATACATCACAATTTACTCATTCCAGTATACCATATACTAGCATAAATTAAAGTAGCAATACATTCACTGTAGAGCAGAAAATAATTTGGTGGCTTAGTAATTGTTGAATAGGCCATGCTCACCGCCCCACCCCCACCCAAAAAGAGCCCCCACCCACCCACACAAAAAAAAAAAAAAAGTTAGGATACCCAATCGTTTTTTTCTTCTTCTCTGTGACGAAAGGCCCCCTAGCTGAGTTAGTTAGGTGGCTTGAGTCACTGCAAAGGTCCAGCTGGGGTTCAAAAAATCCCTCATCTGTCCCCAAGCCAAAGCATAGTTTAAGGTCTGGCTCCGGTCGTGGTCGTTCTCACATGGGCTACGGTGCCACTGTGTATGGGTGGGGCAGAGGTTCAAGGGTTTCCCAACCTGCATGAGAAGTTCTTCTTATGCAATACCTGGGGGTTGTCTTACTCCGCAGGTCGAGTTTTTTTTTTCTTGTTGTCTATGTACCTAAAATATGAGTTCAAGAATGGATTGAACTACATATGTGTCTCAATGAGTATACGGAGCCAGAATTATTAAATGAATCTCAACATAAATCTGAGAAATTGAAAAAAGAAAACACGCCATTTTAGTAATTAACAAAATCGAGAATCACAATAGAGTATGCCCATGTGAAAATAAGAAAATATGTGCCATGGTAGAAAAGACAATGAACAAAAAACTGCAGTTTAATCAAAATACAATTAAAAGGTAATAACATAATATTGATTTCTCATACCTTGGTTCCAGCAGGCATGTCACTCAAATCATAGGTACAGAAAAAGGTGTGAAGTGGTGTCTTCTCTGGGTTACTGACCACCTGCCGAGAGTAAAGAGTTTCTCTTGAAGTGAAATAGGCAAATCAATAGAAATGTGACAATCTAATAGAACTTTTCAAAGGACTGTCAAATCAAAAGCGATTTGAAGGTAGTAAGGTGCACTAGGTAAGTCTCAAAGTAATTAAGCTCCAAACATCGGTGCTAAAGTAACATCATGAGCTCCATGTCCTATCAAATTTTATAATATGGAACTGAACTCCAAATAGTAAGAGTCCAATTTCCCAGAAGCAGAAAGGTTATAAGGTCCTGCAATTTCCTCCAGGTTACACAATATTTCAATTGAGACACAAGAGAATGCAGACTTAAAGCTCAAAGTGTGATGTGCTATTGTGCTATCATGTGAATTGATCAAAGCAAATGCTAATTATATATTTCATGCATACACAATAAATCATAAAAGAACATAATGCATTCAGTGACCATGGCAAACTATAGCAACTCAAAGTAAAATGTGCAGACACTAGTAAGAATAGATAGTTAAACTCGCACAAAACTTCCCATTAGAATAGGTTCAAAACTGAGATAAATCATACATTTTTCTATTATATTATCACTAACTGAACAAATATCTTGGTATTACACCAATTCTATAAATATATATAAAAGATGCACAGACACAGTACATCCTAATCATATCTTATTATAAGGTCAAGCAATTCAGTACCAGTTGTATGCGGCCTTTCACAGGGATGCGTAACCGACTATTTTTCGACCGTGAATCACTGTTACTGAGGCTTCTTTTGAGTTTTGGGCCATTGCAATTGTTTGTAGGCAACCTCCCTGCAAGATCAATCGACGAGTAGTACAACAGGGAACTATCTTCATCGATGCTGGTCACTGTAAATGGAAGCTTCTTTGTTGGGGGAGAAAAGCTACCACCAGTCACATTAAGAATAGCCAGAAAACCATCAATAGTCTGTATCATGAGAGGATGGCATTAAGACCAAAAGCATGTCAAGTATCCTCTACAAAAGCTGAGTAACTAGGATTAACGGAAAATATGGCGAACCTGATTGTCCTTTCCACATGAATAGCGTCCAGATAAGAGGGATTCCTCAAAGGAGCCAACCAATGACCTCCTTACAGGGAGGAGGTTCAAACTATTAATACATCCAGTGTGTGCAGACACAGGGGCAGATTCTGGGCCCAAGCATTGGGATCTCCTATGAAAACTCCTCTTAGGGATCACTGTATCAAATCCATTATGCAAAATACTGGTTTCTTCTAGCATATCCCTCATCCTTACTGTACCAACATATTCTGAATAATCGTCAAAACTTGATCTTCCCATTTCCTTCAAGCCAAGGAAATCATTTTCAATTTGTCCCGTCAAATCCCTCTGAGCTCTTGCAGCCTTCATTCTATGCATCCATTGTGGACAAAGTGGAGAAAGAGTGAGTGGAGGAGAATGTGATAATCTTGCAGGGGGTGTAGACACCTTTGCAAGATTCCTAATCCTTTCACCTCCTGGTTGATCTGAGCATGAAAAGAATTCCTTACCATCAAGCAAAGGACCATCAGTGAATCTATTAGAACCAAACTTACAGAACTCCTGCTGTGTACTCCAATCAGAGTATCTCAATGCAGGACTAGTAGATGGCTGAAAGGAATAAAGAGTTCCAGTGTTAGCCTTTTTACTGTCATGGAAGCCAGAATAAGAGAGCTGTCTAACACAATGAGGGTGCTGATTTTTTTCATCACCAGAACCAATATTCAGCGCATCACCATCGAACTGTCCAGAAGGAAGCACATTAGTTAATGGTGACAACACCCTTTTCCTTGCCTGAACTTCATGATGTTCAACTGATGAATCACAATTACCAATGACTAAAGATGAATGCATTTTGTGAGCTACCATTATATCAGGGCCCCCGGTAGAAACAGCATTTCCTGAATCAAACCCAACGACCCTCATTGCAGGCATCTGTACAGGAGATCTGATTTTTGGGCATGATCGGTGACATGGATCTCTCAATTCAGGATTTAGGCCTTGGTAGCCTGCAGGATCATCAACAGCATGTCTGGTTCTGATATGACTATTTAATCCATTCGAAGCACCCGATGCAAATTTTCTCTTGAAATCACTGATGGATGGGTCTAGAAACCAACTTCTGCTTGAGCTTCCCACACTATGTTTACTCGAATCGCAGGGGCCACTGACACTGAAACGAGCATCAGTTACAGGTGTACTCACTTCAGTAGGCTCTTCCTCCATAACCACATGAATTTGTGGCAGACCCATCACAAAATCGTTTCCTTCGGCAAACTGAGAAATGAACGTGCTCTTACTTTCCAACTTCCAGTGACACCAACAAGAGAAAGTTCCACTAACAATGAATCTCACTCTATGAACACGAGATGGTTATACCTCGGAGCCACATTGAGATTTCTGGCACAAATCCATCAATAGTGTCAAGTGAGAATGTGCCACGACCAATCATGCTCCTATAGATACTGCAACAGTTCCAGATAAAGCACAACTCGAACCTGATCAAGCAACAAGAAACCTGGTATGAACCATACCAAGAGATCAGATTATAATCCTGCAGATACAATCAAATGCTGTCATGATCAGGGGCGAATCGAGTAAAGGACATAGATGTATACATTACCCAAAAAACTCGAAATTAGTAGGCATAAAGACATACGTATACTGCGCTGCTGATTAGATCAGATCCGAACATAAATAAATAGCATAAGGTAGTGGGGAAGAGAAGGTAGGCGCACCTGGCGTGTGCTCGTCGCCGGCTAAGGGCCAGAACAACGCCTGGCCAAGGGCCCGACGACGACCTCGGCGGGGGTGGCGGCGGCGGCCGTCCACTCGTCGCCACGAGAGAGATCGCTCGCGCGAGAAATCGCACGCGGGGGAACGGGAGAACCCAGAGGGAAAGAGAGACAGAGAGATCGCGTACGCTGCGGGACGGGACAACCGGACAACAAAATGCACGACCCTAGGAGCTTGCTAGAGTAGAGGTTAAGGGCTAACAGAAAACAGATGAATGGAAAAAAAAAAAAAAAAAAAAAAAAAAAAAGGTCTCACATGTGGTAAAGTTGATGAGTACCTTTGCATAAAAAAAGTTGATGAATACCTTAAAATGTTGAATCAACAATTACAGAAAATGATCCAAACGAAAATATTGAATCAATATTTTTGGTAAAAGTGTTTGAATCAACAAATTCCGTAAGTACAATGATATTATTATAAGTCGGTAAAATAGGACATAGAAACAATAAATGTGGGAAGTGGTAGCCCTAAGGAAAAAAGAGTAGGAGGATCTTAACCAAAAGTACAAAATTAATATTTGAACACGAATCGTGCGCTCGGCCACCCGGGTTCGAACCCGGTGCCCACCGTATTTCCGTGCACAGTGCATGGGAATGGGGAGAAAAACTCCCTCTTTCAAAAAAAAAAAGGTAAGACTAATGCTGGCCGCGGCTAAAAATTACTCCATCCACCTTAAAACGATGCATTATGACTTCTATAAAATTTATACTAAAATATAAGGCAGTATATACGATGATCATGCTCGGAATTGTTAAAAAGAAAACCATAATTTAAGAGGAATTAATTGTTTTAATCCATAGGTACATAAGTTATTCCCTCAAGCTATAATTAAACTTTTTGGAATACATTGTATTAATTACATAATGGAATAAGTAGCAAATAAATTTTACCCATGTATATGTTTGGATCAGGGCTAATAGCTAGTAATAGGCTAACAACTTTTTTTTGAAAGAACAATAGGCTAACAACTGGCTAGGGGCTTTCGCTAAATTTAAGTCCACAGCGGATCTTAAAACCTGTTTCCACTTTGCTATTGTTTCTGTTTTCATTCTCCTGGAAAGAAAACAATCTGGTATTTACTGGCTCTCCAAAATAGCACACACATACATATGCTTTTCCTTTCCTGATCAACCACGTAATCGCGGCGCTGATGTACGAACGACGAAAAATCTAGCGTAGATACAAACACGTAACTCCTTTTGTGGGCTTGTGGCAGACGCAGCCTACGTCACCCTCCCGGAGGCTCATCACCATCACCATCTTCATCGAATCGAAGACTTCAAATCAAAGTTCAAAAGCACTAGAAAAATTAAAGCGAGGGGTTTTGCGGCCGCCACATTCCGCATTCGGCCGGCGTGCTCTTCTTCTTTATGATAACGAAGAACAAAAAAGGAGCCGTATAGGAAGAGGAAAAGCCTAAAGAAATGTTCTTCCAGCGCGTGGCCACCGACCAAGCACGTGGTGCCCAAGACCATCGTCGAGTTGCGTGCCTTGAAAGCTGCGCCATGCCGTGCCGTGACGCACCGCGGAGAATCCACGGGAGCTACCGACACGACGCCCGGCACGGCACGGACCTGTTATGACCATTTCGTCCGATCGTTCATATCTTCGCGCGGATTTGCGAAGACACAGAAGAAGGGTTGAAGACCATCTCCGACGCCAAAACGGACTTGCACGTTGTGGCAACGGAATTGGCGTAGCAGAGCATTTCGAGGTGGGGCCTCTGAAACCTCGTACGGCTGTACCAAACCGCTGGCTGGCCCACCCAGCGACCTCTTGCCGCTGCTGGGCGTGTGTGGTCAAGACAAGGTGGTACTGGTGCATAGTCGCATGCCCGTCCTCTTCTGTAGAGGTGACAAGGTACGTGTGGACGGTGACCCATGACTCATTGGCCATGCTCGATCATGTCATGGTTTGCTCGAAACCACCAAGCCGTAGAATCTTGCGAGTTTGCCAACCCAGAGTCGCACCCTAGTCGATGGAGAACGAACGACTTGTGGTGGAACCGCACCCAGGGACAGGGTGGGTCATTTTACAAGTTTGGTGGGTGTCGAATGCGGATGCTCTGCACTTCTTTTTTGCTGCACGTCCGTGGATTCGCAAGGTTATGCTTTCACAGCTGCCCTGCTCTGGGTGTCTCTATACTGCACCGTCAACGCAGCATTATCTCAGTATAGAAGCCGAGCGTAAACCTATTTGAAATCCCAGGTCGAAACTCGGAAAGGAGGAAATATAACTGACAAACCTTTGCTGTTAGCCAACGAGTCATGTAGAAGCAATTGCAGAGCCAAACCCAGGCCTCCAGTTGTAGAGGCAAAAACGAGAACACAGCCATTCTTCCTCTCTCTTTTTTTCACACTACAGCCAATATCCTACAGAGCTGGTTTGATCAGGGGTAAAACACTAAACATATGATAATTACATTAGCACAGGAAGAAACCAGGTGGTAATTACATAAGCTGCAGAAAACAGATGGCACTCCGAACTCGCTTCAAGGCAAACAAGTTCAAGGGCACAGCAACAAATCTCACGTCAATCAATCAATCAATCGCTGAGAAAAATGGGGATTTTATTTCCGCAAACCCATTATTTGCACGGACTACATCTTAACCAAAGGGCACGCGAAACACCGACTACTTCCACGATACTGGCCAGAGTTCACATGCTAATATGTACAACATCCTTCCAGGAAGAGGGCTCAGCAAGCCGCTTGATAATTATAATATAATAATCACCTTCACACTGAATACTCTGCACATGGAAGGTAATAGAGAATAAGGTCAGTCCAGCATTGCAGCACCGTGCTGTTGATTAGCAAGCACCAAGCAGGTGTCTACAGCTAGTTTTTTTTGTTAAAGCAGAAAGACATGTTTGGTGCATTTCTTATATGCTGGGACCCTGTGATTTATATATATATATATATATATATATATATATATATATATATATATATATATATATATATATATATATATTGGCAGAATCCAAGGGAACTGATGAACTACATGGAAAAAAACTGCAAAGTTATGTTCCAAATATGAAAATACAGTTATCTGTCATGACCAATGAGAACTTCCAACTGCTGGTAGGAAGCTCTACAACCCAACCTGAATCATTCATATTGCTTGTTTCCCTCACATAGGAATGGCAGCTTTGTATCTATTTTGCATTTTTTTTTCTTAAAAAGGATTACTCAACTTTGCTTTACTTCCTATATTATTATTACTATGATCAATGAACATAGAACAACAGCTTCCTGTGGAGGCTGCAGGTGCACTAATGTTAAAAGAAAACTGTGGTGAGGTTATAACATCACAGGTAGTGAAAACTCACCCTATGTTTTGCTAACCGATTCGGCAGCTGCTGACAACGGCTGATGATCTTCCAAGAATGTTTGTGCTGAAGGAAGAGAAGAAAGGCTCATTCTGGCAGCTCCCTTGTCTTGCTGATCTTCTGTCTCTTTACTGTCTGAAATACCTGTTCTCCCCCTAGAAGGTATAGAGAAACTGCGAGCTATAGATCCAGGCGGTGGAGTTGGTAAAGGTGAAGCAGTACTTGGCAGCGTTTGTCTTGGCCTAAAATGATCTTGAACTTTGGGTGTCAAAGATGCAGGATTCGGTACCAATGGGGCGGAATGGGCAACTAAACTGGGAAATGTTGTATTTTTTGATGTATTAACAGGTGGTCGAGGAAGCTCATGAAGTTCTTTGATCTTCGGTGAGGAAATGGGTGGCGGCGAGTTGCCGGGGGATACTCTCATGTGCAATGGCTGATGTACAGAGCTATGCCTGGGTGCTGCAGAAATAACATCAATGTTCTCTGTTGACCGTGGTCTGGAAGCTATTGGGCCAGAAAATGACCCTCTTTTCACTTTTTGTTTGTCAGAAGTCTTCAAGTCATAATAGCCAGGTAAAGCCAGATCACCCACTGGGAGTACTTTCTTTGTTTCTGCGGTATTGGTGTTGCTCTCTTTCAGCACAGACTGCACATTAGACAATCTTGTAGGACTGGGTAGTTTATTGTCTCTCAAATCTCTTATGTCTGCAGATGGGTTGAGTGGAGATGAATGGAAGGCACCTTTGCTGTCGAGAGGTCCAGAAGTAGGATTTCCTGATGCTATCTGAGAAGTAGCTCGAACGTCATTTGGGGTAGGCAAAACATAGGTGTTTAACTTCCTCGTGGCAGAACGCCGCAAATCTTTTATTCTCTCTTCTGTATTGAGCTTTTTCTCAGGGAAGAGTGGTGCTGACTGACTTACGATTCTTTGTCTTTCATGTGGAACAGAAGAATACTCTTCTTTGCTTCTGTTAAAAAAATCCTGCAGAAATCATAAAGTCGGATAGGAAAGTCAATGGTAAAGGTAAAAAAAAAAAAAAGTTAAAATGCATAATTCAGTCAGCTTCATTTTGAACCTTCCCATTTATCATTATTCACTAGCTAAGGATGATTAATAAATAACTAAGTCTAATGCTGTGCTCAGGACATTTGTCATAATATATACAACACAAAATGATAAGATATAACAGTACTACACTAGAACAACTGAGTAAAGACTAAAAAGGATCATGTTGGCAGGGTCATTTGTTGGCACTGCACATCAAGCAATGTTCCAGAATATCGTTCAGTAGGATATTTGACCACATCAAGCAAGCTATGTTAGTACCTCTGTATGATTCCTAGAAGCATTACCAGATTCCTCTGCTTCCTTACTTTCTCCATAATCAAAAGACAACTCTCCATCATGACTGTCATTGTAATCGTCATCATTATCATCCTCAACAAGGTAATCCTCTTCCTCAAGTGCGCTGAACTGATGATCAATGTGTTGCTGCTCAGCAGCGAGCCTAACATGTGGCTCTACAGCCTCAAGGGACTTGACCCCCTTTCTGAACAAATTTAGCTGGTTCACATGATACAATTATGTTTCACCAAATTAGTTTCCAGATAGGTTGCCATAAAGAAGGAAAGGAGAGAATTTCTAATAGATCAGATGTGCACCTGTGCAGCATGATGCCGAGCTGCTTGTGTGAAAAGACTTCGGAACTGTCCTTGCTTCAATGACTTCAACCGGAATAGAAAAAGAGTTGCTTCCTCTTGATAATCTTCCTGAGCTTGTTTCAATTGCTCTGATGCTCCATTGTCACCTTTAGCATTCTTAGACCTTCCCTTTTCTTTCTGCGCATTTAGCATGAATTCGTACAATTCTCTGGAAGGATTATTGGAACTTCAAATTCACATCAACAAAGCAAAAAAAAATATGGGTGAATTCTGTAGAAATACCATACCTTTTCTCATCACATTGGCGCTTCATTTCCTGCAACGGGAAATACTCTACTAATCACATATAGTTGTCTGATGGGCATAGAACTAAAGTTCTTAAAAGAATTAATACTTTTAATTCAAGAAACAAGGCATAGACCGGCAGCATACAGAAATAAACTGCATGCAAATTACAAATTTGATTGGGCCTATCAAGCAAGACCATGTTCGCTTGGCATGCCTTTGAATAAACCTAGGTATACTGGAAAAGTGTGAGCCCATTTGTACAAATCAGTATTACATATGTCAAAGATTATTTTATAGTCCAGGGATCATGGTACAGATATCAGCATTTGACCACATAAAGCACATATCAATACATGGTTTTGCAAGTAAACATCGCCCAAACTAATAACTTTCTCATTCTATTATATGCTTAGAAGGCCACAGGCAGGATGAGAAGATGTTGAAAATAACAAACTTTATAAAATGCATAGACCCAAACAATAAGAAAAAGAAAACATAAGCCTGCACATAACGCCTAGAAGCACCAGCATGAGAGATCATACCTCCACAGTTTGAAGCTCATTAAGAAGCGACAGCGATGGAGTGGTAATTGTATTAAGAACATGCACACGCTACGAAAAAAGGTAGTTGTATGAATCAGCAGAAGCTTATAACATATCAATTAGCAAGTTAAACAAATAAGAAATTAGAAACTTACATAACTATCTACAAGTTTCCGAAGTTCAAATTGTGATTTCCCAAGCAACAGCAAAACTTTATCTGGGAGATAAGTTATATGTAAGAAATAAACAGAAAATTGAGCAGCAATTGAAATTACAAGACATGTTCAAAAAACATTAGGAGGGGACGTATTTCACATTTTTTATATCTCTGTCTGTTTTCTTAATGAGACAATCTACTGACCAGAAGGGAATATGTGTAGCACAATTTCTGTTTTCCTGTTAACTCACCCTCATCCTCCATGAAGAGCCTAAGTGCCTAACTGCAGCTACATGAGGTTATTTAACTTAGGTTTTGTGCGCATGACAATCACAAGAGGATTAACAGTATCGTCCAAAAACAAATGCCTTTTCTAGAGTAACTGCACCACTTTACAGAAGGACTGGAAATTTAAACAAGAGACTCCAAAACTTAAGTAGATATAAAACCCCACACACATTGGTATAATACTTTCTGAATATCAAGTTAATAGCATTAAAACCAGTAGGATAATGAGTAAATGATAATAATCTATCAAAATCTACAATAAGCATTATAATGATGCACATGCATTGCCATCAATTACCAAAACAAGCATGTTCACAAAGAAAAAAGAAGACATGACATAATTACCATTTATTCCATCCTTATTTGGCGTAACTCTTTTAAGCAAACAAGTTCCCATTTCTTGAAGTGCTTCAGAGAACTCTGCATATAACACCATCTATATGTTAGTATTTCACAAATATAAATGAACTAAGGTTACACAATATCGGCTAGGCGAAATCAAGGTGTTTGATTTGCATTTCCTGCTTGATTAAGTAAATCATAAGGAGAAACAGGTTCTAAATATGCTCAGCATGATCTTTAGACAGGCGATGGTTATTCATATTCCAAAAAACAATGTGCAAACATAAGTAATAAACATAAAAGGAAACATAGCCAATAACTAATATTTCCATGAAATGTCATTGGACATATATAATGAAAAAATAACTTAACAAGGGTCGCGCGGGGGTGGGGATTTTAGACAACAAAATTACCATATGCACTATTTGCAATTGCTGCAGCAACAGAAAGCAAGTTATCATAACAGCTCCTCATATCTGCCATATCCTGTCAAAGAAAGCAACAATTCAGAACAAAACTAGCAGGAAGCAGACCCAAAAATTTAAAGCTATACAGCTGGTAAACAGAATGACTAGGTTATTGTTGTTTTTGTTATTCAGGAAACCCACACAAAATAGATCAATTTTGAACAATTGAAGACGTGTATTAACTGATTGGGAATGGGACACCCATTTGTCAGATCCAACTAGATTAGACAAGGTCTCAATTAAGCAAAATGCAACGCTCATTTGCTGCAAAGAATTCAGATGTATCACAGGGTTCTGCTGGCTGCTACACTACGCTAGTGCAGAAAGACCTGCCAAATTCTTAAATGTATCTGGCACCAAAGTAACGCCACACACAATGACACAATCATCGATGCATGATAACCACTCAATTACGACCACCCCATTGAACAGGAGAAAATGCATGGACACCAAAGCCAACATGACTGCCAAGTAACCACAGAAGTTGAGCTGAAATCGACCAAACCATCACACCACTAGCAGATCAAAGGAAATTCTCTCAAGACTATGCTAAAACCAAATGTGAGCGGACGATCCCCACCGCACCAGGAAACAACCCCAAAGCTCATTCCTCCTTTATGAATCTCAATGATATCCAGCCGTGTGTTGCGAAATTGAGCACAGATCCGAACGCTAGAGAATTTCTATGCAATCCCTACGGCGACCATGCTCCAGACTCTCACACACAAGCTAACGGGCTACGAACCGGCCATCAAAACCAATCACGTGGAACCCATCAACCCGCGATGGCTGCTGCGGTAAACCAGAAGCGGAAGCAGAGCTCCCCACGAGATCTCCACAGCAGCAACTGACTGACTGACCCACCCACCCTCTCGCTCGCGCAGCCAAAGGGAGAGGAGGCAAGGTCCACGCACCTGGGCAGCCGCGAGGAGCTCGTCCGCCGCCGTGGCGGCGGGGGCGGTGGAGTGGCCCCGGCCGCGGTCCCGGTCCCGGTCCACCTGCTGCTCGTGGCGCTGCAGCGCGAAGCCCCGCAGCTTCCGCAGCGACGACTTCATGCCCTCGCCCCTTGCGCCCCGCGAACCCGAGTCAGGGCGGGCGCAGCCGGATCGAGCCCCAGATCGCCCGCGGCAGGCCGGCGATGCGCTCGGGGAGCGGAAACCCTAGCGGCTGGCTAGCCCCGCACACTCCCACTGACGAGCGGGAGAGCCGGAGCGAGAGAGCGAGTGGGGAAATGGAGAATTCTTTTTTTTTTTCCTCCTTTCCGGAGCTCGAGTGCGGCGGGTGCTGCTGCGCTGGTGCGCGCTTTCTTTACTTCCCTCCCGCGGCCCGCGCGCTGTTTTAATGTGCCCTTAATTAATTAATTAATTAATTAATTAATATTTTTTTTTTAATGAAAAGAAAATGTAGACGATCTCTCTTTTTTTTTTCCGGTTGCTTGCCTCGACCTCGAATGAAAGCTTTGGTAGCTGCTCCGGTCTTTGTTTGGTCAAACAGAGCCGTCGGCGTTGCTTATGCTAGTAGCCTATGCTTTGTGCTAGTCTACTACTCCTACTAGTGCTTCTCACACTAATTTTTTTTCCTTCGGAGCACAAAGGTTGGTGTTGCCTTAATGCCTTTGCTCTCTTATTAAACATATCCCTTTTTCCAAACAGAGACTAATCCTATTCTCCTTTGGCTTGTTGCTGCAACCCATCCGTCGGTCCGGTCAAAGGGCGGATGGTTTGCGGAAAGCAAAGAAGAATGGGACGCAAATATCGCATGGGATGACTGGACCCATCTTTTCTTTTCTTTCCGTTCATTCAACGAGATCCGATGCCAATCAGCGAGCGGCATCCTCCTCGTCTCACGGGCGTTTGGGTGGGCGTTGTTTTGTTTATTGGATTAGGAAAAAACGGGACGCGTTCGGTGACGAGGACGTGCCATTTATTATAATGCTGCTGCGACCACACTACTGATTGATGCTTACCGGCACAGCACAGGATCCGTGCCCAATTAAGCACACGGCCGGTCTTTTGACCGGACCATCATTTGGGCGCTTCATGATTAGCTGCGCCGTACGACCTTCTGACGAGCGTCGCCGTCACTGGCGTACCGCGTACCCAACATGTCGGTGGGGGATCGTTGTCGCGATAAAGATACACATGGACAAGCAGATTGGACCGTCGGGGGCTCGTCTTGAGGGAGGCCTCACTGCCTCAGCAAGAACAGAGCAATGCAGAAATCTCCAACAGATCCAGACAGATCCAGACGGTTTAGTCATGATACACAATATAGCAGAATGGCAAATACATTTTGGTGTCCCCTAATGTTAATTTGAGGCAGATACCCTGATGCTAATTTGAGGCAGATGACAAAAGGGAGGCCTGCAGGACCGACCTCGTGATGCTAATTTGAGGCGGATAACAAAAGGGAGGCCTGCACGATCGTTTTCGTGAGTAGTTTACCATCCACACACTACAAAGTTTGTTGCATCCAAACACTTCATGTTACTCCAAAACCATAGCATTTTCCTAAAATTGCATTAAAAAACTTTGCATTCAATCAGGGCCTTAACAAGATTATTTGGCCGTGTAGAAATCATAGAAAAGCAAATGGGCTTGAAACTAGAAAGAATGCAGCATATATCGACTAACAGAATAAAGCACACCATGGCAAATTTACAAAATTAGCTCGCTTGGAGTCTGGGGTCCGGCCAATTTGCCTGCACCTTATGAATACTACATGTTTCTGGCTAGACAGCGAAAGCCGAAAGGGAAGGAAAACAGATAAGGGTTGTCCATCAATTAGGCAGCTGCTGCCATTGGTACTGCCCTATAGCAGGCCCGCTTTGCTGCCCGCACGATGTCATCGACCTGCAAGGAAGCACAGCCGCATGATCTGTTAGCCACGGCAACAACAAAATCCATGGGGCCTTAAAGTAAAACAAATGACAGCACATCAGGGAATTTTGTGATATATATGCACATAAGCGTTCATGCAGACATGTTTAAGAAGTAAGATATAGCATTGTAGCAAAAAATTATATTCGCTTTCCATGAGCGACCCAAAAAATGCTCCTCAATTATCTCTTTCCACTACCAAACAAGATCCACACCCAATTATTACTAGTTTCCAGTCTTCTGCATAGCATCAAGCATTACAGCCAAGCAGCCAACCAATAATAGCGACATTATGCTGTGTGACCACTTTGACCACAATGGCTACCTGGTATGCACTACTAGACAGACAAAGAAACGACCCAACTCCTAAACATGGCAGGACAATTGTCCTGGGGGTGGCGGATAACAGCTACACAAAGTATGCAAAATGTAGGAGCGGACAACAGTGTCTGATTTGTGATTTAGTGTGACCGTATGCAACCCAATATATGGTAAAATGTCATGCACATTTGATGGTTCCAAAGGAAACATTTTGTTTATGACTCCTACTGACCATCTTTTACAAAATTAGCCACTGGTGGAATTTTTAAGGATTGGACATACAATTCATAAATGAAGTTAAATAAATAACTAGATGAAACTAGGGATACAGGATACGACATGTGTTATCATAAATAGCATAAGAAGCATGGAAGAGAGCAGTCTTGAGCAGTGTATACAAGAACTAATAAAAAATCTAGGATGAAGGCAAAGAAGAGGACCTGTGGAACAGCCATTCTTTCAAGGTTGGCAGCATAGGGCATAGGTACATCAGCTCCAGCAATCCTCTCAACTGGTGCATCAAGGTACTCAAAGCTTTCTTCTACCAACAGACATGCTGCAACAAACATGTGTTAGAATACTAGATACCACACACAAATGTGAGAGGTTAAGGGGTAGAGAGAACCATATCTCGGCACCAATCCCATGTTGGGGGAATCCTTCTTCAACAGTCACCAATCGGTTGGTTTTCCTGACAGATGCATTAATAGCATCTCTGTCAAGTGGTCTGATCGATCGAAGATTGATCACCTGTCAACAAATATGAACCAAAAGTAAGGCACTACAGATGGCATATGGAGAAAACTAGACGGCTATACTAAACAAGTGAAACTATAACGTCTACAAAAGGAATTACCTCAGCACTGATTCCTTCCTTGGACAGTATCTCTGCAGCCTGAAGACAAACTGAGAATGAGAATGCACCAAAATAACAGCCCACTATGATGAAAAATGAAGACAGACAAGTGAAATAAGCACTACTAAAACCATCTGTCACCTAAATATCCTCTTAGAACAAAAATCAAAATTACAATTTTCAAACTGACAACTTTGTAGATCAGTTTAACGTAACAAAAGTGCATTCATGCAGTAAATCCAAATCCCTACTTAAACATATATTGGGAAACAGATGTTAATTATTTGTTAACTTATAGGGTAATGATTAATGAAAAATGAACTAATAATTAATCCTCCTTTACATTGTTTAAAAAGGACATCATGACATACCTGGAGAGCATAGCCAACCATCTTGGAAAACGCAGTAATGGTAACATCTTTACCCTCACGTTCTATCTACAGAAAGATAAGGTCCACAGTAAAGTGCACATAATACCAAGTATAATCTGGAAATGGAAATGGGGAAACCCCGTTTTGAAAGCATTCCTCCATACATAATATATAAAATATATCTGATCTCTAAACCCAAGATGGTTCATCAATAGGAACTCCACTCAAAACCGTCCCAAGGTAAACTTATGGAAATAGTCCTACCTAAACTAACCTCCTTCCCATACACCCATATGCACCCAAGACACAGCATACCTTAGCTTTGCCAATCGGTAGGCAAAAACTAGAATCAAGCACTTCAGCAGATACTGGGAAAGATTCTCCATAACTGCAAACGGTACGATAGCATCTCAGCAAAATGATAGGTAGTTAGCAAAACGATTCAACAAGATCAAACTGACATACAGCAATTCATTCTCCAGGAAAATAACAGGATCAGGATCCCTGATAGCAGCTTTGAGCAAGCCTCGGGCATCTTCTGAAGAGTATGGTGTGAGAACCTTAAGACCTGGAACATGTGCATACCAAGCTGCATAACACTGCATACAATTGAGTTAGTAAGTTCATGATAGTACATTTCTCAAAAAAAAAAAAAAAATGATAGTACAGTTATAATCTCATAATCAAGTTGCTAGCAAAAAAGATGTATGAAAACAGGTACTATGGATCATTAAAGCTCATGATCATAATGAAAGAATTGCAAAACTACAGCTCAGCTCCCTACAGTATAGACATAGTAAAGTAACTCGCTGTGCAATTTTTCTGTAATCCACTCAAACTTGTCATTTTATTTTACACCGTTAATTTATAAAAAGCACTGCAAACAGGTTCACAGAGCAACAAAGGATTGACATCTTGACAGTGGCAAGTATAACTAATACAAACAAGCACAGAAAAGGATGGCAATAACATAAAAATGAAAAACTAGGAAGTACAAGGATGATAATCAGACACACGAGTACATAATTACATGAGCCATTCATCTGACCTGTGAGTGTTGAGCACCAACTCCAGCAGCAGCTCCATTTGGTCCTCTAAAAACAATAGGAACAGATATCTGACCAGCTGACATATAGTTTGACTTGGCAGCTGAATTGATGATATGATCAATAGCCTGAAGATGCAGTATAGATTACTCAGGATTTTTCACAAAATATGAAATGTGAAATTCAGTGGACGACATTAATGGAAAAAAATCAGTACAGAAACTACCACTTGTCTCAGTCACATGAATTAAGCATGCACAAACGATTGCCTTTTGACAGTAATTCAGGGAAAATAAGCATGAGGAATTGATGCAAGCAGCAATTAATAAAATTTCTCAATAATTATGGATCATTTGCCATCAGTGTGGGAGAAAAGGTATGCTTGTGCTAGGGAGCCACTTGGAAATTTGGAGCTACTTGGAACCATTATTGCAAGCTTACCACTATAAGATGGCAAAAATGCCACCAGAACCAGTGACAAATTTGTAAATGTGCCACAAAAAATACTGTCATAATGCACAAAATTTAGATAACTAAGAATTCTAAAGAAAGAGGTGAATATTGCATGGCAACCACAGACCCTTACAGTACACTCAGATGTCCAGGGATATACATTTTAAGACAAGCAAGTAAAAATCTTTTAATCCATTACCAATATCAAAATCTGACCTGCATCGAGAAATTAAATGTCATAAATTCAATAATAGGCCGAAGACCATGATAAGCTGCACCAACACCAATGCCAGTAAAGCCAGCCTGAGGGTACAAAGAGAAAGCAGTAAGCGTGTGCCTATATGATCATGTTTATGCAGCCTGAAAATAGATAAAAGAAATGGTTTCAGAATTTTAATAGTGCACCTCCGTGATGGGTGTGTCAAGAACCCTATCAGGACCATACTTGTCAAGCAAGCCCTTAGAAATCTGCAACAGGACTCCGATGAATATCATAAAAAATGGTAGGATTTAAGATGTCAGTATTACTTTACCGACAGATAAACGCAAACACATTAATCCGTAGAAGTTTTACAAACCTTATATGCACCTTGATACTCTCCAACCTACACAAATGAATATGAATTACAAAAAAGCCACTAAGAAGGAGGGGTAAAAAGGACAGCCCACATAATTTTTCCTGGCAATACCTCTTCTCCCATCAGAAAAACAGAAGGATCAGCAGACATCTCTTCATCCAGTGCAGAGTTCAACGCATCACGGACAGTCATCTGAACATGTAGGATAATAATGTATATATGACTTGCCATGTAAAGATGTAGAAACTACAGCATGGAAATAAAATACTAACTGGTAGTGGCATAGCGATGAAGGAAATAAGTTAAAAGGAAAAGCATCAGATGCATAACAAAATGTAGCTAAATACTATGATTTGATCACACATCAAATGATCCCCATGGACAATTTAACTTTTAGAAAGTACCAAACATGCTTCATCTAAATAGAAGGAACAAAGAATTGCACAACCAGGACTATGCTTTTCCCACATATAGCTTTTCAGATGCCTTGCACAAAGAATAACTTTAGCGAATATATGCTATTAGAATTTGTCATCTAACATTACACCACACATAACCAAAGTGTATCCCACTAAGAAGTAAGCCATAAATTAAAGCATTAAATCACTTCCGTGGCCCACAAACCACTGCCCATCACCAAACTAGGAACAATGCGCTCCATGGGTTCATGGCAAACTAAACTGGCAACCACACGTCTCCACCGCTTAAACCACCTAACTCCGGCTCCCAATCTACATTCTAGCCGCGGGTCAAAAAACAAGACAACACAATTACGGTTTACGTGAGAAAGGTTAACACCTACGCAACCTCCTCGCCTCAACGGTTAAACGTAAGGTTAGGTTTCGGTCAAGCGGCGCCTCACCTCCTTCGCCGCAGCGGAGTAGCCCCTCGCCGCCTCTGCCGCCGCCGCCGGGCGGAGCCTTCGTAACACCTGTCCCAGCATCTGCACACAGCGACCAAAGAAAAAAACAAGCAACCAATAACACCGTTACAGATCGAAACCTCGCGAGGCCATCAGAAACCCACGGCGGTAAGGTGAGCCTGGTTCGGCACTCACGGGACCGGATCCAAGCTGCCTCCTCGCGGCGCCCAGCATCCTCCTGGTCCTGGAGATGGAGGCGGTGGACGGAGGAATTCGACGCGGCCTGGAGATGGAGGCGGCGATAGAAGCGGGACGGAAAGGAGGGAGGAGGAGGCACCGCGCCGGGATGGGAGAATGGCAGGGGGGAGGAGGAAGGTGGGCCGGAGGGGGATTGGTTCGTTGGCCTTGGCCGCGATGGAGGAGGCGAAAGGAAAGCGTGGATTTGTCTCCTGCGTGAGATTTTTATTTGCGCGCTTTTTGCAAGTAAAGCCCCCGCGTGGTGTGATTTTACTGATCGTGATTCGTGAGCACGACGCTGGCCCAGCAGGCGGGCCAACACCGTTGAAGGCTTAGCAGATCTGCAGAAGGCCTTCTCGGCCTATAGTACCCACAGGCAGGAAGGCCTTCTCGGCCTAAATAAATTTGTTAAAAAAAATAGATCTAAAGATCTTCCCGACAATACTAATTATGATACTAATCGATGATATTTATTACAGGCAGGTTGGGTTGGAACTTCATTTTTTTGGGACGGAGGAGTAGAATTAAAGTCTCCTGTACTTTTAGTAATTTCAAATGTAATTTCTTGGGTAGAGCTGGTAATAAGGCAACCCGTTGGCGAGTCTAGTTATGAGTGTGTTGAAGGTGAGGCGTTGATCTCAAGTGCTATACTTGATGACATTTGACAATTTGTCAACAGTGTAATGAAGTCGTCCGATTCAAAAAAAATTCTAAAATCTAAACCAGTGAAATAAAATTCTAAAATCTAAACCACTAAAAGTACACTTACGTTGCAACAAAAAAACTATCAAATATATTTAAAATTTTGAGAATGAAGAATGTTACTGTATATTTATTGTGTTTTAATTTAATTTATGATGATTATGACATCTATAATTTAATTCAATGGTGATAATAATATTTTTTTCCGAATACGTAGGAGGGCTACGTATCATTGCATTAAGAGACATAGAGAAATGGTGTACTATTAAGTTCATGTTAGATTAAAGTACAATCTTAATAATTTTTTCTTTCATTGCAAAGCACAAAAATATTAGATATAAATATATCATAATATTAATTTTTTATATTATCAATGCAGTTAATTATTAAGTTGGATGACCTCCATTGAAGACCCATGAAAATGTGTATTTCTAATCTCTAATATAAGTCAATGAGGAGTTATGGATTGGTTTAAGACC